>ML787623.1:268518-278694 GCA_009831015.1 Picea engelmannii
TGTCCCATGAAGTCGTTTGACACAAGCCTCTAAATGAGTGATTAAAAATATGGGACATGACATGGAATGAGAAGTCTTGGTACATGAAGAACAACTCTAAACTATTTTGACCAACCTTGGACTGCCTTGGGATACATGATAATACCTTATGAAATGTGAATTGCCTTGGGAACTATAAAGATGCCCAAAAATCAGGATGAATCCAAATGCTCAAGAGGAACCATAAAACATCATGTGTTCCATCAACATGTCTTAAAACCCTCTAGCTCTTCATAATCCATGAAACCAAATAAGTGCCCCAACTATCCAAGGCTCATAAAAATCACAAGGGGTAGTGAAGAAATTCACTAGTAGTACCTCTATACAAAATAAAGGGTAATCGATAGCTTGCCAACTACCTCCCTTTAGTATTGTTGTTAATGATCCATGTCCATTTGTAAGAGGTTTTAGTTGTAATGAAAGTAGTAAAGTTTGTTCAGGAAGCTGGTCGCTGCCAGAAGTAAACATACTGCCTCAAAAACACACTAGAAATTTGTTAAAAAATTGGACAACATTCCTTTAGTCACCCTACCAACTCACTATCCACCATAAACCCATGCCTTTGCCTTGCAGGTAGTTTTTTCCATGGAATGAGAGCCTTCATTCAATTCTTTTTAGCTAAAATTTCATCTTTTATATTTTCTTGGCATTTCTTTTGTAACTCATCAAATTTAGTCCAATCCTTTAAATAGGGATTGAAATGCTCAACAAGGACTTCCATGGCATCTTGTTCTCAATGGATAAAGCATGGAAAAATATGTGCCATTGTCTCATTATTGGCTAAAGGAAGATTGACTAAACCTTGTTTAAACCTATAAATCATTCCAATCTTAAATCATTGTTCTAGCATGGTTGAATGACATTTTCTTGGGATATGGAACCCCAACACTACATAGTGGAACAATGTGTCTAATACTCTGGTTATTATTATTATCATGGTAGGATCATAGAAGGCTTCAATTTACATTCAAAATTTCAAGATTGTAGAATGGACCTTAAACATATCCTAAACTTTGCTTTAGATACTTATCACAATTTCACAACTAATAACTCCCAACAAGCAACCGAGTTTCCAATAGTGATTAATCATTCATGGAGTATACTTCATTATCATCTACAGACAAGCTTTTGAACTCATTTTTCCTGAAAGAGAATACATTTCTATATATGCTCACCTTCACAGACCTAGAATCAATATAGAGCCATTCTTAGTATCGCATGTTTGCATTAGGCATTTCAAATGCCAGTAGGTAATGAGATATCTCCAAAGTGACCAGCGATGGCCTTCAATCTACCATTTGGCCTCCAAAAAATGACAATATTTGGTGCATCTTCATTTGGTTTAATTCCTTCATCAAACCTCAAAAAAATTCTTGAAAATATGGAAGCTTAGAGCTCAAGTTCTGAGAAGCAGGGACACCTTTAGAAGTGGGTGAGGAAGACTGAACAACCAGAGTAGAATGGAATCCTTAAGGGAAGTTCAAGTGTGTCATCTACTGAAGCATAAGCGGGTGACAGTGGTAACAAGCATGTACATACACATGCTGACCTTGAATAGGTCACGCACATACACGAGTATATATGATAAAACCTTAGGGACAAGGATATGCACATGGGTTGTAGCTTGATGTGATGGTATAACTCTATGTTGCAGGGTCTCACATAGTTTGTTGCAGGATTTGACATTGTTTGCTGTAGATTTTCATGATTACATATTGGATTATGTATGGTGATGATATATAATGAAAGGTTATCTTGGATGCATGGCACTAACCCATGAGTATGGATTGAGGCATTTTCTGTTGAAGAACAATGATGGTTATGACAGTGAAGTTATGGTACCTTGGTTATGTGATATATCTTGATGATGCTAGCTAGAGATGTCATTGATCTATTGAAGCACAATATTAAGTACATGTATTGTTGGATGCTTTGTATTTTCCATAGTGAATGGAGGATTGAGGCTGATATGTTGGGGTACATGGCTGGTAAATATGAGTTTCATTGATATATATTATGATGTATTATTGGAATCTTACTTGATGCATGCATTTGGCATATGGTTGGACTACATATTGGGACATGTAGTTGGTGATTTGATGAGGTGATCATGTTGTACATCATTGATGAGTCATAGCTTGATCTATAGTTGATGCATGATTGGTACACTTCTAGTACAATTGTAGAGGGACCTACTAGCAGTTTGATTGGCACATGTTCTGTGGATTTGGCATACATGTATGAGGATTCATATTGTTGTGGTATTGGTGCATGGTTGATGTACTTTATTGGTACAAGTGGTGATAAATGTTGATGTACATGTTTGGTACACTCATAGATGGTATATGTTTGGATGATAGTACTTGGCTAAAAGTACACCACTGGTAGATGCACATGATTGGCATATTGGTAGATGCACATGGTTGGCATATTGGTAGATGCACATGGTTGGCATGTTGATGGAGGCATATGATTGGTATAATATTGGCACATGTTTTGGTACATGATGTATTTTTTCATTCATTGACATATATTTTGCTTCATGATGTTTGGTATGGCATGAGTTTGATGCATGGAAAGGTCCAAGGATCATCATATGGTAGCATATTATTCATATTGCAAAGAATATAGGGGGAGACATACCCATAGGGGGAGTCATTCTTCTTCCCATGATTCTAGGAGGAAAGAGCCCTATATTTGGAGAAAGAGAACATAGGCATAGTTTGAGGGGGGGCAATGGTCAGAGGGGGAGTATGAGCGATGTATCTTCAGAATTACATCAGAGTGATATACCTTATTCAAAAAGGGGAGAGATTATTCATAGGAATATCAAAGGAATTTAGGCAGGGGGAGCAACCCCAAGGCGAGTTCAAGCAGGGGGAGTAGCCCCAAGAGGAGAATGACCCTTTTCCATTGATGTCAAAGGGGGAGAGATAGTCACATTGATGTGATTGATGATTATTGATGGGGAGAGATAGTCACATTGATGTGATTGATGACTATTGATGTGGTGCATGCCTTGTCTACATGTTGACATCAATAATTGGTGTTGACATCAATGTTGGTATTGCCATCAATGACAAAGGGGGACATTGTTGGATCATGTTGTCATTGGTGCCAAAGGTTTAATTAATTGATGTCAAATGATTGATGCCAAAGGATGATTCAATGATTTCAAAGGTCAAAGGTTTGATGTATACATGCCTTATCATAGTATATTGATGAAGATGGATCGATGTGGTTTCATTGGTATATGATGCATTGTTTATGTAAAGATGAATATTTATTGTCTTATCATGGTTGATAAGGTGTACAAATGGATGAACTCCAAAGTGGTCCCCTTATGGTGAAATCCATCATGGGAAGATGCTTTACGGTTGAGTTATCCTATAAGTATGGTTGGAGAACCCATGCTTATATGTGGACTAATGAGATGAAGATTAGTGAATTTGTTGGTGAAACTATCCTAGATGGATAGTGCTTGTCATGCCATTTCTGATGGTATGTGGAATGTCACATAACTCCTCATGGTTTGAGAGTTATGGCCTTATGAAGTTGAAGAACCCTCATATGTAGGCTTGAAGCCCCAAAAGGTCAAAGAAGTCAAAGATATTGCAAAGAGGAAATTATTATTTAAATGGTAAAGAAAAGTGACAAAGTCAAGGAGGAATATTTAAATGGAGAAATTTCTAATTACGGAAAGTGGTTAACCTTAAAATAGGTTAAGTGACCTAGAAATGGGTCAAGTGACCTAGAAGTGGGTTAAGTGACCTAGAATATGCTTCTAAGTAAGCTACTTGGAGAGTATAAATAAGAGGTAAGGGTCTCTTGTGAAAGATATCTTTTGTGAATCTCTTGTGTGCATCTCTTGAGCATGTATTGAAGATCTATTCTGAGAGAGAGAGTGTATGGAGGATATCATGGACGCATCAAAGTTTTGGCAAGTCTGAGATCATGACGAAAAAAGTCTCGGAAGTTCAGAAACCCTAGTTTCTGAGGTATACGCGGGCTGCAGTGATCTAGGGCGCGTACATACATGGGATGAATGAAGATAGAGCACGTACAGTGGGTGAAGTCATGAAGACTTGTAAGTGAGCTAATGATAGCCTCTTGAAGACTAAAGCAAGATCCAAATCTACATTCTATGGGCTCAGACTTGCCATAGAAACTCTGGTCTAGTTACATTGTTGTTTTGATGGATACTCTTGCTTGTTGTGTGGTGAATGCTTAAGACATTCTTGGTATGGTTGTTGTGATGTAATTTGTGTTGGTTGATGGAGTGAACACCACTCTTATGATTCAATACTGATATGATTGATATAGTATATTGGTTGCTTATACATGATGAGTATTATTCATATTGTATGGTTGAGAGGCATGATTAAGTTGTTGGAGAGATTGGATGTGTTGTGATTGGTTTTGGGTCAAATTGGACAGTGAGAGACAGAAGATAATGTGATTGAAGGTTGCAGAGGATCTGAGTGTGATGAAAAGAAAAAATTAATTGCTCATAAGTAATATGCAGGTTGTAGTACAAACTGACCGCGTACATACACGAGCTATACTATTGGTAGGGCACGTACATACGCATGTTGCACTACGAACAGGTCACATACCTGTTGACAGATTGATATCTATTGAGGATTGTTGCCTCATCTCAGTTGGTGCTGAGGGTGTAAGATGAGTCTTGCATTATAGAGCTGGTTCTCTTGTAGAGTTGTACTCTATTCAGTTGTTGATGATAACCCAAGGATTTTAGTCCATAATAAAAAGAAAATTCTACATACATCTTGTGTTCCTTGTTTTCCTTGTGGTGATTATTTTTTGATGATATATTGTTGATATATGTTCACATGTAACTGATTATAAATGAAAAAAATAAGTAATGAGTAAATGGTGATTGCTAACTAAGAGTTTTGTGAAGGGGAAGTTTTGGGGAAAAGATCCCTACACTATTCACCCCCCCTCTCCGTGTAGTCGGTGTGTCCAACATGAGAGTCTCTCATCAACCAGTGTAAGAAGGAATTATATTTTGAGTTTGATATGAAATATCTTGGTCTCGTGCACTATTACTTGGGACTAGAAGTATGGAAGAAGCATGGTGAAATCTTCCTTGGACAAGGAAAGTATGTAGTGAATATTCTACAAAAATTTGGAATGATGGAGTACAAATCCATGGCCAATCATATGACCATAGATATAAGAAAAGTAACAGACTCAGATTCTTATCCAATAGACCCATCCCTATATCGACAATTGATTGGGTCGTTTATGTATCTAGTGAATACTCGACCAGATATTTTCTTTGTTGTAAACATGTTAAGCTAGTTCTAGGTGGAACCTAGACATGAGCACTCAATAACTGCAAAGCATGTTCTAAGATATATTCATAGGATGTTAAACTATGGTTTAAGATACACCTCAACCAGTGATATAAAAATTCATGGATTCATAGACTCAAATGGGGCAGGGAGTGCAAAAGACAGAAGGAGTACTTCAGGGATGTGTTTTATTTTGGGCTCTGCTATGATATCATGGGCCAGAAGGTAACAAAGGTCCGTCTCACTCAACACTGCATAAACATAATATATCATAGCATGTGAGGCATGTATCGAAGAAGTATGGATGAGGAACATGATTTTTGTATTATTTGGTCCGGTGCTAGATTCAATTGTAATATGTTGTGAAAATCAAAATTGTATGAGGCTATCAGAACACCCAATGTTTCATGAACAGTTGCAACATATTGAGTTCAAATACTAATTTATTCATGTTAAAATTGAGGAAGGAGAAGTGAAACTCCAATATATCTCCACAGATGAGGAGGTAGCATATATTTTGACAAAGCCTACATTCGGGATAAATTTTGCGTACTTAAGGGACAAGATGGGGATCGTGGAGATAACTCCCTTAATTGAAAAGGAAGAGATGGCTCTCCAGGTTGGGATGGAGAAATGATATGTTATTGATTCATGGGCAGTCATTTTCCAATTTGGAAAAAGGTCCAGGTTGGGCAGTTCCTTTCTAATCCGGAAAGTGGTTCGAGATTTCTAATGGACAGTCATTTTCCAGTTCGTAAAATGGTCCAGATCGGACAGTCATTTTTGTAATGAAAACGATCCGATAGATTTTTTGTATACCATAGAAAGTGATTCCCCTTGTGGCCAATGTGGGGGAATTGTCTAGGATAATCATTCTTCTTGGAAGTCACTATGAGTAGTGGCCAAGTAGAATGGTCTGCCTCTTTGGGAAGTCATTCTTTCGAAGTTCACAGTTGTGAATAGTTTTGAAGAATGGTATGTTTTGGAGGTTGGTGGAGGAAAGTTATTTCCTTAGGAAATGGTTCAGACAGTCATTCCCTAGGGCATACTAATTATCTCAAATTTTCACTATGATTAGTGCCAGAGGAATGGCCCAATTATGTGAATGGTCTAGGTTCAACAATCAGGGACAGTCATTCCCTAGGGTAGATTCATTCTCTCTAGGTGGCACTGTGATTTGTGTCAGAGGAATGGCCCAGTTAGGTGAATGGTTCAGGTTTAGAAATCAAGGACAATTATTCTTCTATACTTGAGAGGAGTAGTCCAGATAACCCATGACTGATGCTTAACTTTTTGAGGGAAGCTGCTCTTCCATATGTCACAGTTGTGAGTGGAAGAATGGCCTAGCTGACTCAGTGTGTATCATGATATTGTTGATATCAGATGATATGATTATTGTAGAGATTGTATGTCTCTGGATAGTATTTGTATGCTACTTTGGTGGATGTGATACATTGGTAGTGATTGTGTGTCACTTGTTAGTAGCAGTGTGCTACTATGAGTGGTTATGTACCATTGAATAGTATTTGTATACTACTATGTATAGACACATATGTGTTCTATTGGATGGCACTATTATGATTTCCATGGAGACTATCTAGTTGGATAGTGATGATGGTGCTCATGATTTGATCATGAGATAGCCTGTGTGACTATGATGATTCTACCGGTTGAATGGTTTATTTGTGCTCAAGACCATTTCCTTTAATACCTCCCTAGCTAGGATGGAATGTTGATATTATGGTAGTTGCGGGAGGTATTAACCTCCACATGTAACCTTTGAGGAGACTAGAATATTTTGGGAAGCAAGAGAAACCCTAAGTCTTTCGATAATAACCCTAGAAGACAAGTCGAATTAATAGAATAAATTAATATTGAGTTATTATCCCCCAGAAAGAGAATTTGGCCTAGTCAGTTAAGATGGAGCAGTATAAATAAAGGGAGCTAGAACTCATTTGTCACTCACTCACGACTGCGTAAGGACAAGAAGTGCGCATGAGTGAAGGAGAACTGCAACTGTTGTAGTAGTGATCTTGTTTTGGGTTTTTGGTTTGGACTTTCTACTTGGTATTTGGTTATCCTTGCTTGGTGCGCTAGCCTTCGTTGGATATTGGTCAAATGAAGACACTTTTCCATGTGCAATGCATGCATCTCAGGAGACGAAAAGGGAGTCGTGCACATCAGACTCAATTATGATCTTTTTTGAGAAAAATTTGCAGAAACAAATTAGATATTTTAATTCCTCTCGCGGAAATATTCAATTTCAAAAAAAATATCGTCCGAAACAGAGTCCGGGAAGTGAAGTTATGATCATTTTAAAATCAATAAAATTTCAGAGTTTTTCTGGAAACGACCACATGGTTTTCAAAATTTCAACCAAACTTTATTTGGATATTTTTCATTACAAGAAGAGAAAGTTGATATGTTTGGACATCTCAATGATGCATCTACTTCATAGGATCCGTGCAAACATCTACATCTTCAACAAAATCTTCAACGAGCACAAACTTTCATAGTTGCGAGGTCTTCTTGGAGTGAAGGGCAAGGTTGCTTAGCAACTGTTTTTTGTTCCTTCTCATTTTATTTTTTTATGCATTGTAATTTGATAGGGGGGTTTTCCCATGAGGTTTTCCCTCTTTCCTCATTTATTTCAATGTATCTTTTGTATTTGGGTACCTAACATGGCCTCGTTGTTGGGACCCATTTGTTATCACTAAAATTTCGTCCGCATGTGGCGACAAGGACTCCACATCGTCAAAACAGGACCGGAGTCATTCATGGCACAGAATTAATGACATAGCATTGCAAAAAGGGTCAAAAAACTATATCAAATGACCAAAAAATTTGAAGGGCGCTTTACATCATCTGAGCGCGCGCGCGTATGCGCGTAATAACATCGTACAAAGCGTGCATATGTGCACAAGGCGCGGCTGTTGGGCTAAAAACCCGCGCGCCTGCTAAACGACACATTTATTGAAATTGGTCGGCCTCCCAACCACTAATGGATTAGCTCCCAAGTCGATTTGACACCAAATCCGAGCTCAATCCTCATGGTGGGCTGGTCAAAGACCTAATTGTGCCCTAAAGAGCCTCTTTTCACATTCGAAAGAGGTCACATAATAACCCAATGCTTGGCTATAAAAAGCCATGAATGACCACCATTTTCTCAAGGAATTCTTCATACTGTTATGCTGCTGAGATTGCTAAGGACCCATTCTTTGGCAGTAAACATTACAAGCTGCATTTCATAGAGCTATTCACCCCTCTCTTGAGTGAATAAGCTTGGAGTTCTTTCACCCACATTTTCATATTTTCATTGTAAGGAGAGCAATCAGTGAGGGCCTCAAGAGCCTTCCATTGGAGAAAGAAGGGACCCAAGTCCCCTTTCTTCTTTGTGTCTTTGGATTTCATCAATCAGATCAGCTTATACATTGGTGATATTGGTCCATTTACATTTGTTTTTCATTTTGTTTATATGCTCATAGTTTTAGTTAGTTTTGATTTGTTTTTGTTTATAACTTTGTTGTTTCTCTTTCTAACCTTTTACCTCACAACTGTCATGCCTAGCAGAGCCCAACTGGGCATGTAAGCACTCTTAATTTGCTCACCTAGTGACGAATTGGGTGCAAACAGATTGGCGACCATACTGGGGAGATTGGTATCAATTCCTCCCTCATTTGGGCTTCATTTGCTTTCCTTTTGATTTCATTAACTTGCAGGTTCATAAACCGGCCTCTGTCGACCTGCTAACCAGTCAATTCAAGAGAAATTGGAGTGAAATCCATCCGGATTTTTCTTCTCAAACTTTTGACACAGGTGCGCGGGTATTCCATCCCACAGGCGCGCGTCGGGCGCGCACGCGCTTTACTATTCAATTCTGGCTGCGCGCAGGCGCCATATGCGCATCTGTCCACACAGGAGGCCATGCATTTGAACTGAAATTTGACATTGTAAGCTCTTGGATGTGGGGGAAAAAGCATTTTCCTTGTTAAGAATGATGATATGCATGCTCTAAATACTGCACCACTTAGACCCCTCAACTTATAAAGGGGATAATCAAATGAACATAGGCACTTAGGTGGATAAAAATCATTTTCCCTTATTTTGCTTTTTGCCACATGGATGGCTTGCTTTGGTTCATAAATCTAAGTTGAACATCAATTCTAATCACATCTAAACTCACATTTGGGACTAGAAATTGAAGTAACAATCTTGAGTATGCTCTTCTCTCGCGTCATTAAACGATCTTGAGAACCAGAAAAGGATTGCGAAAATGGTTTCATCTCCCTTAACAAAATTTCAAAACTTTTAGGAGAGGACAAAGGCTCTTTTTGAGACCCCTCTTAGTTTCATTTTTCAAAAAGCATCTCTTAACTTTGTAAGGGCCCATACATGCCCACATGTCACAAAGATAAAGTAGTGTTTGAAATTTTACTTTCTTAGATCAAAAAAAACTAGGAGAGTTTAAAAGTTTGTAACGGGCCCACACATGCCCACATGTTCAATCTAGGCTAGTTTCATGCTTTTCTAGATTAACTCACACATAGGGAGTTAAGGGATAGTAACGGACCACAATGTCCACATGCTAGTTTCCTAGGGATTTTTAAATTCCGCAAGGTTGTACCAACGACATCTAGCTTATTTAGGTAATCAAACTCTTGTAAAGGACCAATCGATGTCCACATGTTGCAAGGTGACATCTAAATAACTAAAATTTGGTACACTTTCACTCACACACAAAAGCCACTTTCTCACTCACATAGCCTCATCTCGAAACGTGGTGGTCTAAGTAGGTCTCCTCAAAAGGGATTCTGAA
>ML787623.1:288729-312766 GCA_009831015.1 Picea engelmannii
ATTCACCCCTCTCTTGAGTGAATAAGCTTGGAGTTATTTCACCCACATTTTCATCTTTTCATTGTAAGGAGAGCAATCAGTGAGGGCCTCAAGAGCCTTCCATTGGAGAAAGAAGGGACCCAAGTCCCCTTTCTTCTTTGTGTCTTTGGATTTCATCAATTAGATCAGCGTATACATTGGTGATATTGGTCCATTTACATTTGTTTTTCATTTTTTTTATATGCTCATAGTTTTAGTTAGTTTTGATTTGTTTTTGTTTATAACTTTGTTGTTTCTCTTTCTAACCTTTTACCTCATAGCTTTCATGCCTAGCAGAGCCCAACTGGGCATGTAAGCACTCTTAATTTGCTCACCTAGTGACGAATTGGGTGCAAACACCATTATTTATTTTCACCATAGTGATGTTCAGGGGGGGGTGTTGGAGTTACTTCACACACACCTAGGATTTATTTTTCCTAAGGTTTTTCCTTGTTTATTAGTGATTATTTAGTCTCCTATATTTTAGGAAGAATATTCCTCTAGGGAGAATATTCTCTTCAGTTTGACTAGTTGAGTGGAGTCTAGATGTTGCATTGGTTTTGTCACCATGCAACATTGGGATCATCACCAACTAATGTGCATTGTCCTTGGGATCACCACCAGACTAGCGCATTACTCATGATTCCCTAATATCCTCCTCACCTCACTCTATTTCAGTCAATTAACTGAAGACTAGTTGACTAGTTAACTCAACTAGGTGGCAGTTCACTCGCATAACTGCCTGAGAGACTAGACTAGGTGGCAGTTTACTCCCGTAACTATTGGTGTGTGTCCAGATCACTATAGATCACCACTATGGTGCATTTTTTACTCATATATCATATATATATTTTAAATTATTCACTCTTTGAGTGTGGAAAACGGTTAATGAGAATTCTTTCATTCTTTTCTCTCCTTCTTCTTCTTTCTAAAATTCTCTCTACAAATCTGTGTATTATCTTTTCTGTGTAGGTTCAACACATTTACACCAACTTGGAACAAGTTCCCATTCTCAAGGATATTTCTCTTGGTTTGATTCGAAGATACACATGATACCCTACTTTGAACTCCCTAGGAGTCTGATGTAGGAGCATCGCTCCAAACCAGCTACGTGCCAGCCAGCCAACACATCAAGCGTGTTCAATGGAGAGGAGAGGTGCATCCCTCTCACTTTCAAATTTCAATTTTGAATTTATTGTATTAAATGATTGTAAGGCTGGTAGAGCCAAAAACCAAGCATGTGCGCAGGCTTAAATAAAGGTTTCCTTAAATAGTTGTAAGGCTGAGATCTAGAACCGATTCGGACTAGACAACCATTCAATGAAATTGAATGTAAATTAATGAGAGTTGGTGAGGATGGAGGGAAGATCTCGAGGAGACCCTCTTTGTAAAAAAATATCTTCTTTGTATCTAGTTTTTTTTAGTAGGAAGAAGAGTAGAAGGCAGAAAAGAATAGAGAAAAGAAGAGAGAAGAGAGGAGAGTCGAGACTCTGTTGCAGTTCGAGCTCATGTTGCAAAGAGACATTTCATATTAATACAGTCATAGAAGTTTTTCCTGCATGTTTTTGTTCATGTGTTTGTGAATTCATGAATGAATGTCTTTATGCGTTGATGATATGTTGTAGATGTATATTTGTACACATTTACAGGTTACATGCAGGAGTCGTTCTCTGTTGAGTTCTTTGATTTTCAAGTTTGGATTCTTTGTGGTTTTATGCAAGATTGCATGATGGAGTACTACGGTCTCTGTAAGCCAATGCAAGGAGTGCACTTCTGAATTCTATGGAATTTCAAACAAAGACGTGCCTAGAGGGCGCACTAGCTGAAATCATTGACTCTGGGAGGAAGCCTCAAGGTTGTTGAACACCTTGAAGGAGAAATTGTGCAGAGAAGAGCACAGAGAGGAGAAGAATAATTGTTGAGAATTTTGTAAAGGCTTTGCCAGGAGGGCATTGAGAAAATGCACAAGATGCATTGAGCAGTGCATAGAGTACACTTCTGGATTCTGCGGAATTTGAATAGAGTTGTGCCAGGAGGGTGCACCAAAGGAAGTATTAGACCTAGGGATGAAGCCTCAAGCTTGCTGAACACCTTGGAGGTAAGATTGTGCAGAGGAAGGAACAGAGATAACAAAATCACTGAGGGTTCTATGGAAGCTCTTCCAAGAGGGCATTGAGCAGTTGCATAGAGTGCACAAAAGAACTCTCTTTCGAGTTCTGAGATAAGGGAAGTGTCACAGGGAAGACACTCATATGATTTCTGAACATCTTGTAGGATCAGCAAGGTGTGCTTGAGCGGGAAGTTGCAGAGGAGGTCACTTCCACCCCTTCAAGGAGAAGAAGGGACAAAGACCATTGAGGTTCGAGCAGTTGAAGCCCAACCAGGAAAAAGAGTTGTGCAAGGAGTGCACTAGGATAATATTTGGGTGAAGTGGTGATAGATAGCCATCAGAAGGCTTGTTAGGCACAAGGAGTGTGAAGAGGTGAGAACTTGTCTCAAAGTTCTTAAGCTCAGAAGAGATATCACAGTTGCGTGCAAGGACCCTGCAAGGAGTGCAGAGGTCGAGAAAACCCTTTGGAGGGTTCATAGTTTGAGAAGCTCAGGAGGAGGAACGCCTCTTATAATATAGGTAGGAGCCAAGGTTACAGGCTTCACAGCAGAGACAAAGGCCGAGGCCTTTTGGAGCAAGAAATATTCCAAGGGAAAGGAGGAAGGCCATGCTCAAGGTAGAGCACAACTACCATTAGATCAGTTGAAGAGACAAGATCTGGAATATTGAGTTTCATGTCCAGAAAATAGCAGGAGAGAGTGCAGAAGATTAGATCTGGGCCGTGAAATCTAGCGCAAAGGACCGATAGCTGTCGGATCCTGAACAAACTCATATTTCAAGAATTCAGGGATTGGCATGACAAGAGATTTTGGAGTCACTGCATCGCGAACTTCCGATTCGCGAAATCCTGAAAATATCAGGATCCATTGATTCCCCTTTGGAGCGGGGTTCGACATTTCGACATATTGGAATTCGACATTTCAACATTTCGGAGTTCGGGGTTTGGAGCGTCAAGTGATTTTGGAGTCACTGCATCATGAACTTCTGGTTCACAGAACTCCGAAAGGATCTGGACCGTTTGATCCAACTCATCGAGAGTCGTTGGATCTCATGTGCGAATTCCCATTTCGGGAATTCAGGGATTCAAACACCGGGGATTGGAAAGACAGAGAACAGGGAGAACGCTTGCATCACGGCTTCCCGAATCGTGAAATCCAGTAGCACTTTGTCGTGGACCGTCATTTTGGCATTTCGGGACCCGGGTGTTCGAGAGGCCAGTAGTCGAGAGACGTGGAGTCCTGACTCGCAATATCGCAAAATCTCGAAAGCATTCGGATGAATATCAAAATCCAGAGCCGTTGAGCCCTTTTCGACATTTCGACATTTCGGGGTTCGAAAAGTAGAGGAGGCAGTGGATTAGGTCACTGCATTTCAAACTCCCTGTCACCAAAATCCCGATACATCTAGGACCATTGGGTCAAGGGAGAAATCTATTTTGGGTTCGGTAGAAGGAGGTGAAGACTTATGCCTGATGCATGTCATGAAGGTGGGGTTTTCATGGAAATATCTATGGATAAAATTTGTGGGGTTCCAGTGAGGGCCTGAAAGAACTATTTCAGTTCTGCAGATTCAGAGAAGAACGATCCTATGTGAATCTCGACCCAAGGGCTGGGGGACTGTGTCAGTGTGGTATCAGAGTTGATATTTTCTCCTGTAGACTTTAGGTGAAGGAGACAACAAGTGAATGAGGAGACATAGTGTTGAAGCTCTGTGGTGATTTTTCATAGATGTGCAATAGTCAATAGACAGTCAGGAGGACTATAGGAGATGCTGGAAGCACTCATGGTTGCAGAGTGAAAGCAACAAATTTTCCAGGAGGGCAGATAGGAATAGGAAGATGGCTACTGAAGGCCATGGGCATGGTCACAGGGAAGACAACAACCAGAAGAAAAACCCAGAGATGGATCTAGAACTCGCTGAGATAAGGGTGAGGATGGAAGAGATTTCATTGCGAATGCAATAGGATGAAAAGCCGCATTGGGTGTATGAATGGCCTCTAAGGAGGAAAGCAAAGTGGCCAGTCAAGAAATTTTTGGCCAGAGGACAGTGAAGACTGTTGAGGAGATGGCTGAGGTATGTGGAAAGCCTCAGAGATGAAGAGGAGATGGTTCATGTGTGTGAACCAGAGGCTGGGAGAAATCTCAGTGATGAAGAAGAGAGATCGAGAAGAGATCTCATAGACTACCAAGTGGGCAGAGATGGACTTTCAAATTTCCAGGTGGGCAATAGAAAGAGATCAAGTGAAGGTCTCATATGCTGCCACGAGGGCGGTGCTGAAAGTTCAAATTGCCAGGAGGGAAATGAGATGAGATCGTTGGAGGATCTCATGGACTACCAGGAGGGAAAAGAGTAAATCCCATATTGTCAGGTGGGTAAGGGAGAGAAGTTGAGACTGTCTGAAAGTCTCAGGGACTCAGTAGTGAGTTTAGATCAGCAAGGAGTGCTAAGAAGTGAAGATTCATGTGATTTTGCAGGCCATGTGAATGAATATGATGACAAGTTAAAAACTTGTACCATCCAAAAGGAAGATCAGAAGAGGATGATTGGAGGGATAAAGGTATTCCTGCCATATAGCCCAGTTGAGGCCAGCGTGTGTGTTACCAATGTAGCAACAATGGAAGGATAGCCAGTTGTGACTATCTAAGAGATGGAGCAGATATCAGAAGCTGCCCAAGGAAAATAAGAGGAGCACACAGTTGAGATGCTCACTCCATGGGAGAAGGAGTTAGAAATGCTGGAGGATTGGTTGAACCATCCAGAGCCAGTAGATGATTTCCATGAGGAAATAGTCATGTAGATGTTATAAGAGGAGCACTCCGAGGAATCGCTCAAAATTTTTAGCCAGGGAGATGAACAGATGATAGTTGTGGTGTCAGGCACGCAACAACAGATGAAGGAAAATTCTAGTCTGAGGAGCAGCTGGAGGAAGCTGGAATTCAACCAGCAGAAGGAAAAATGGCAGAAGCAAGTCTTTCAGAGGAGGTGACTGAACAACAGGTTATTCAACAAGATAAGACTACAGAGATGAATTTTGTAGCAGGGTGGCAAGCTGAGGCCACAGAGGAAGAATATGGCATGGGAGATCTAGTTGATCTCCCCACTGATAAGGATGAAGAAGTGTAGTGGAGAAGATTGCATAAAGAGAGCCAGCCACTCGAGCAGCTGGATGAGATAATTAAGGAGATCAGAAGGTTGATGATCAGATCAGTAGAAGCGGTCAGCAAAGGGAAGATGAGTAGAGGAGAACCTTCATAGCAGCAGGGCAGAAGCAGTAGCAACAACAACAAAGTAGTGGAGCAGATGGACAACTCCAAAGAATTGTTTGGGATCCAGTTGGATTTCAACAGCGGTGCTGGGAAGCTCATGAGAAGGAGCTGGTGATTTTTGTAGCAGAGGAGTATGATGCAGGAGAATCGCTCCAAGCTAGCTACACGCCAATCCACCAGCACATAAAACGTGTTCAATGGAGAGGAGAGGTGCAACCCTCTCACTTTCAAATTTAAAATTTGAATTTATTGTATTAAATGATTATAAGGCTGGTAGAGCCAAAAGCTAGGCATGTGCACAGGCTTAGATAAAGGTTGCCTTAAATAGTTGTAAGGTTGAGATCTAGATCTGATTCAGACTAGACAGCCATTCAATGAAATTGAATGTAAATTAATGAGAGTTGGTGAGGATGGAGGGAAGAGATCGAGGAGCCCCTCTTTGTAAAAAAATATCTTCTTTGTATATAGTTTTTTTTAGTAGGAAGAAGAGTAGAAGGAAGAAAAGAATAGAGAAAAGAAGAGAGAAGAGAGGAGAGCTGAGACTCTATCGTAGTCTGAGCTCATGTTGGAAAGAGGCATTTCATATTAATACAATCATAGTAGTTTTTCCTGCATGTTTTTGTTCATGTGTTTGTTAATTCATGAATGAATGTCTTTATGCATTGATGATATGTTGTAGATGTATGTTTGTACGCATTTACAAGTTACAGGAAGAAGTCATTGTCTGTTGAGTTCTTTGATTTTTCAGGTTTGGATTCTTTGTGATTTCATGCATGCATGACAGAGTATTGTGGTCTCTATAAGCTAGTGCAAGGAGTGCACTTCTGAATTGTGCGGAATTTTAGACAAAGCCATGCCAGGAGGGCACACTAGCTGAAATCATTGACTTAGAGAGGAAGCCTCAAGGTTGTTGAACACCTTGAAGGAGAAACTGTGCAGAGAAGAGAACAGAGAGGAGAAGCAAAATTATTGAGAATTTTGTAAAGGCTTTGCCAGAAGGGCATTGAGAAAATGCACAAGATGCATTGAGCAGTGCATAGAGTGCACTTCTGGATTCTGCAGAATTTGGATAGATTTGTGCTAGGAGGGTGCACCAGAGGAAGTATTAGACCCAGGGATGAAGCCTCAAGGTTGTTGAACACTTTGGAGGTAAGATTGTGTAGAGGAAGGCACAGATATAACAAAATCACTGAGGGTTATGTGGAAGCTCTTCCAGGAGGGCATTGAGTAATTGTATAGAGTGCATACAAGAAATCTCTTTCAAGTTCTGAGATAAGGGATGTGTCATGGGGAAGACACTCACAGGATTTCTGAACATCCTATAGGCTCAGCAAGGTGTTCTTGAGCGGGAAGTTGCAGAGGAGGGAACTTCCACCCCTTCAAGGAGAGGAAGGGACAGAGACCATTGAGGTTCGAGCAGTTGAAGCCCAAGCAGGAAAAAGACCTGTGCAAGGAGTGCACCAGGATAACATTTGGGTGAAGTGGTGATAGACAGTCGTCAGAAGGCTCGTCAGGCACAAGGAGTGTGAAGATGTGAGAACTTGTCTCAAAGTTCTTAAGCTCAGAAGAGATAGCACAATTACGTGCAAGGACCCTACAAGGAGTGCATAGGTCAAGAAAACCCTTTGGAGGGTTCAGATTTTGAGAACCTTAGGAGGAGGAACGCCTCTTAGAATAAAGGTGGGAGCCAAGGTTACAGGCTTCACAGTAGAGACAAAGGCTGAGGCCTTTTGGAGCAAGAAATCTTCCAAGGGAAAGGAAGAAGGCCATGCTCAAGGTAGAGCACAACTACCGTTAGATCAGCTGAAGAGACGAGATATGGACCGTTGAGTTTCATGTCCAGATAATAGCAGGAGAGAGTGAAAAATATTAGATCTGGGTTGTCAGATCTAGTGCAAAGGACCGATAGTTGTGGGATCCTGAACGAACTCATATTTCGAGAATTTGTGGATTGGCGTGATAAGAGATTTTGGAGTCACTACATCGCAAACTTCCGGTTCGCGAAATCCCAAAAATATTAGGTGTCGTTGATTCCCCTTTGGAGTGGGGTTTGGCATTTTGACATCTTGAAATTCAGCATTTCGGCATTTCGGAGTTTGGGGTTTAGAGAGGCAAGTGATTTTGGAGTCACTATATCGTGAAATTTCGGTTCATGGAACTCTGAAAGGATCTCGACTCTTTGATCCAACTCATTGAGAGCTATTGGATCTCATGTGTGAATTCCCATTTCAGGAATTTGAGGATTTAGACACCAGGGATTGGAAAGACAAAAAATAGGGAGAACGCTTGCATCGTGGCTTCCCGAATCGCGAAATCGGGTAGCGCTTTGTCATGGACCGTCATTTCGACATTTCGGGACCCGGGTGTTCAAGAGGCCAGGAGTTGGGAGACGTGGAGTCCTGACTCACAATATCGCGAAATCCTGAAAGCATTTGGAGGAATATCACGAGCCAGAGCCATTGAGCCCTTTTCGACATTTCGACATTTCGGGGTTCGAAAAGTAGAGGAGGCAGTGGATTGGGTCACTGCATTTCAAACTCCAGGTAACCAAAATCCTGATATAGCCAGGACCATTGGGTCAAGGGAGAACTCTATTTTGGGTTCAGTAGAAGGAGGTGAAGACTCACGCCTGATGCACGTCGTACAGGTGGGGTTTTCATGGAAGGACATGTGGATCAAATTCGTGGGGTTCCAGTGAGGGCCCAAAAGAACTATTTCAGTTCTACGGATTCAGAGAAGAACGATTATGTGTGGATCTCGGCCCGAGGGTTGGGGGACTGCGTCAGAGTCATATTTTTGTCTGCATGGCTCTTCTGCATGTCTTGAGCTATCTTCAAATTATGTTTTATTTGAACTATTTTTTGTTCAATTTCTTTTAATAGTTATGGACCAAGGGTTATTCCATCTATTGGGTTATTCCAGCTGATTGGAATGTTGCACTATCTACCATAAAGAGCCTCAAAAGGGCTCATCTTCAATGACTCTTGATATCCATTGTTATAAGAAAATTCTACCAGTGGTAAGTAGTCCTCCTACTTCCTCGACTGATGCATAACATGCATCCTTAACATGTCCTCTAATACTTGATTTACCCTCTCTATATGTCCTTCATATTGAGGGTGATAGGTTTTACTAAATAGCAATTTAGTTTAAAAAACAACAAAAAGAGATTTCCAAAAATTTGAAGTAAATTTTGCATCTCTGTTTGATATGATTTCCTTAGGCATGCCACGCAGTCTAAATATTTATTTCATGAAGATATTGGCAATATCTATTGTCTTGCAAGTTGACTTCACATGAATAATTAGAGAAGCCTTGCTCAACTTATTCACAACTACCATAATGCATCATTTTGGTCGGTTGATTTAGGCAATCCGATGATAAAATCCATGGAGACGGTTTCCAATTTACACTCTAGAATTGGTAAGGGTTGCAACAGTCCTGTTGGATTCTTTTTCTCCACCTTAAACTGTTGACATTCTAAGCATTTATCCAAGTAGTCATCTATTCCCTTCTTCATTCTTGGCCAATAAAATAGTTTCTTGGTGGCTATGATCATTTTCTGATAACCAGGGTGACCAATGTATGGTCTTTTATGCAGTTCATCCATTATGAAACTCTTCAAGTCATCACAATTTGGGATATACAACCTAATCTTGTAAGTTAGCAGGCCATCATTCAACAATTGATATCCCTCATACTTCATCCCTGTGAGCTCTTTCTCTTGGCATGCTTTCACAGTTTTGAAAAATTCATCTACTTCTTGTGCACTTTTGTCTCTCTCCTTGATGTCTGATTCATAGGTACTCACAACTTCCAAGTGAATCACTTTCATATTTCTACTAAGGGCATATTCCACTCTATTTTCCTTTCCCTTAATATGTTTTATTTCAAAATCAAATTCACTAAGGAGAGTCATCCACCTAGATTACTTAGCGTTGAGTTTGGGATGGTCAAACAAATATCTCAACCCACTATGGTCTATCATAAGTACAAATATTCTACCTAGGAGGTAATGCCTCCACATTTTTAAAGCATTTACTATGGCAGCCAATTCCAGGTTGTGTGTCACATAATTGATTTCATGTTCATTTAATTTTCAGGATTCATAACAGATTACATGCCCTTCTTCCATGAGGACTCCTCTGAGTCCCTCCTTGCAGACATTTGTGCACACCAGGAATTCCTTGTTTGGGTCTGCAATTTTCAACATTGGTGCATTGGTTAAAAGGTTTTTTAGTTGGTGAAAACTCTCCTCATACTCTGTTGTCCAAACGAAATTAACTCCCTTTTTCTATAGGGAGGTGATTGGACAACTAATCATGTAGAATCCCTTTATCAACCTCCTATAGTAGTCTGTTAGGCCCATAAAGGATATGATATCAGAGACATTCCTTGGTGTAGTCCAATCCATGATGGATTTGATCTTGTCAGGGTCAACTCCCACCCCCTCCTCGGTGATGACATGGCCTAAGTAATTAACCCTTTTTGAAAAGAAATCACACTTACTAAACTTGGCAAAAATTTTGTGTTCTCTTAGAACTTGAAGCACTGACTTGAGGTGTTCTTCATGCTCTTCCATGCTCTTAGAATAGATAAAAATTTCATCTATGAATACCAACACAAATCTTTCCAAGAATTTACTGAGTACATTATTCATTAAACACATAAAGGTGCCTGGAGCATTGGTAAGCCCAAATGGCACTACCACAAATTCATAGTGCCCATACCTTGTCCTAAAGGTTGTTTTATGTATGTATTCATCCTTAATTAGTACTTGATGGTATCCATACCTTAAGTAAATTTTGGAAAATATTGTAGCACCCCTTAGTTGTTCAACTAGGTCATTAATTCGTGGCAAAGGATACTTATTCTTAATTTTCATCTTGTTGAGTTGTTTATAGTCTATGCACACTTGAGGGTGCCATCCTTATTCTTCACAAATAAGGATGGTGCTCCCCAAAGGGACACACTAAGTTGAATGTACCCTTTTTCAAACATCTCCTTCATCTATAGTTTGAGCTCAACTAGCTCTGGTGTACTCATTCTATAGGGTGCTCTAGACATTATCATTGCTCCGGGTACAAGTTTTATTGAAAAATCAATATCTCTTCTTGGAGGTAGACCTGGTTCCTCTTCTGGAAATACATATTTGTACTCTCTTAATATAGAGTGGTCCTCTAAACTTGTTTCACTATCCTAAACAACATAGTTCAATACTTGTAATGCATACAGATGACATCCTTTTCTGCAATATTTCTTCACTTGAAGGGATGATATTTGTCTCACTGAGATAGGTTTTTGAATTCCTTGCAGGGTTCTCTTCTCATAGTCCTCATCTTTACATTCTAATGTTTTATTGTAACAATCTAACTTGGTTGTATGGGTGTCCAACCAATCCATTCCAAGAAGCATTTCATAAGATCCTAAAGGAAGTATGTTTATAGTTTTTTGGGTGGCTAGCCCATTCACAATGAATTGGCATGTTGGTAGGACCTTTGTTACCTTTCTTTTCATTCCTATGGCTAGTTTTACCAGCCATGATTTAGAATGTTTTATTGTATGTAATTTACATTTTTCAACAGATTGAGGGGTGACATAACTTATATTAGAACCAGGGTCAATCAAAATAGAAGAAGGATGATTGGAAATCATACCCTCCATCTCCACCACTGAATCTTGGTGGTCAGTTTGTCTATTAGCCAAGGCTGCATATATTTGTGGCACGCTCCTAGACACATCATTAACTGTGGTAGCTTACTGGATGTTGTAGACTCTCCTATTGTCTGGCTGCCTATGTGGGAAGTCCCTCAACAAATGTTCTTCTCCACATCCCCAACATTTCAAGGGTTCTCTCTTTGTATTATCAGTCTTTCCTGGGGATGATCCCAAGGGTTTATTTCCACTTTGAGATGGAAAATTTTGTTGATACACACTTTTAGTGGGAAGGCTCATCTTAGAGCCTTTTCCATGGTTCTTAAATCTTGATGATTTAAACCCCTTCTTCTTGAATCCGAAATTGTTTTCCTTTTTCCAATCCTTATGAGGTTTTTCCTTATGCTTGAATTGCTGATATGAGTACCTTGCCTTCCTAATGGTTTCTTATAAGGTCTTAGGTTCATGAAACAAAATCCTGTCTCAAAAGGATTGAGGAAATCCACTAATTAATCGTTTGTATTTTCATCCTTTATATAAGGCACATACCTCATCAACTCAAGCAATTTGTTGACATATTCATATATGGTGAGTTACCCTAGCTTGAGTTCATAGAACTCCTTAGTATTTCATCATAATACCTCTCAGATAGATATTGTTTCTTAAAATATTTCTCAAATTGTCTCCATGACAACTCCTCATGAATTCCTTTCACATTCCGAAGGTCCTCCCTCCAAATGGAATCTTTTCTGTTCAAGTTGAAAATGGTTATTCAGACCTTTAAATTTTCAGAGTAATCATGGACTCTAAACTACTTCTTTAGTTCAAGTAGCCACGCATCTACTTCTTCTCCCTTCTTAATCTCTCCATCAAAAGTGGTTGGCTTAGCTTTCTTAAACTCTTCAGGGTCATGAGCCTTAACATTTTTTCTAATCTTTCTTCTCCCTTGAAGGGGTGAGTTGGTCTCACTACTAGACAATTCCCTGGAGTTGTTAGTTCCCTTACTAAGGGATTCTTCAGATGAGTCCTTAACATTAGCATGCCTCTTGGCTCCATGTTGGGTCTTCTTCGATGTGCTTTTTCTTGTGTTATTACTTTCAAGGCCATGTTTTTGTATCTCATGTGGACTTTGGTTTTTCTTAGTATTTTGTTCGTCCACATTACTGACTATTGGCCCATGTTGCATATTCATTTGTATATATGATAGGCTTTGCAGTAAGAGTGCATTAATTTCAATTTGTTTTTCATGTTCTTTTATCAGCCTTTCATTGTCTACCTTACAACTTTGTAATTCTTCCATAAGGATTCTTACAGTTTCAACTAAATCTAGAGGGGTTTCGACAACCCTCCTCTCATCAGAATCTTCTTCTCTTTTATGTGAGATTTCTCCAAACTCATGATGTGTCACCATTCTTTATGTTTTAGTTTCCTTGCTATCCACTAACAGTTTAACTGTTGATAACAACCTTTTATATTAGTCCGATGTCCTAAAATTTTCTGAACAACATGAGTAATTTTTGTAAGATAAAATTAGCTTCATTATTTCACATACAACATCAACATGTAGTTCAGATTTAAAACATGTAAAAACAGCAGAAGGTCTCACTCTTTTCAGTAGTAAATCTTAAATAAGCTCTTAAAGGTGGGTAGGGTAGTGTACCTTTCCCCTTAAAGGTTTTCTATTAGAATTTATTCCCACTCTTTCATGAGCCCTAGAAGGCCAAGTACTGTTGCCTACTCTGATACCAATTTGTCACACACCCAACCCGCTAAGTACTTCTTTTAAGGGATGGGGTATAAATTTTCCACTTTCCTACAACTCCTTGAATTTCTTGGATGAGGACACCATCACCTTTTTATCAATGAGAGCTTTTCACTGACTATAACCTCATCCAAAATCAAGTTCTGGTTTGAAAGGTATGGATTTTTGAAGTTTTTGGGGAATCATTGGCCAATGGCCACCCCCTTCGTCGTGTGGCATCCATGTGGCATCGCTTCTTTCGTGTCGTCTATCATGGAACTATCGTGACCCATGTCATAATTATTTGGAAACGATGTGGTCGCGGAAGGAGGGGTTACAAGGAATATTTCCCCAAGTATTCATGGATATCGGGCCTTCAGCCCTTTGACAAATCTTGTACAGCTCCAAAAACTTCCCCGGAGACCTGAAGTCCCAAAGTCTCTTTCCATTCTCGAATCTATGGTGGATTTCTATCCACCCTTAGATCTGATGGTTGAAATTTATCCATGCTTAATATGTGGTTTAGACTTAACAAGGTTGGGGGGGTCTTCCCACAACTAACTCATGACCAAACCCATGACACCATGTGGTACTATCCAGGCACACCACATCATAATGGAATATATAGGCCCGTCCAATCAGAGTTGGACACTAAAACAATTGAACTTCAACGATTCGACATTTACCACACCATCCTATATCCTCAAATATCTTGAAGCCCTAAAGTCACAGAGTTTTAGAGTGGGTCCCACACACATACTTATAGATAGGACTTAGGGATAGTCATAGGATTTTCCTTAATCTTGTTAATCAAGTGATCTTCAGCCTTCGGACCATAGCCTAGGTTACACTCTACTGAAAACTCTTGAAATCCCAAAGGTCGAAACCTCAGAGTTCCGCAAAATATCAATATAAGATCCTGCAGGATCTTTCTCCATCGTTTGATCAAGAGAAGTGGAAGGATAGAATAAGTGGGAGTATTAACCAGCAGAAAATGGTAGTCAATACTTTGTGACCACTTCATCCGGTAACACTCTGAAGAGGTTGAAAGGTTGGGTATTGCAAGAATCATTAAATCCCTCCAGTTGTCCAATCGAGTAACTAAATTTGGGCAACATCCCCATTGTTGGATCCATAAGAAGACAAAGATGAGAATCACATTGTTGATCTATGATCATGATCAACAGTGAAGAGAATACCCATGGTCAAATGTTGGTAAGTGTTTAACGCTAAGGAAGATCCCACAATAACGGATCAAACACTGCCAATTGTCGGTCAAAACGTCTAGTCATTGTTTCAAAAGGTTGCCTTCGGTAGGATTAGAGTATTGGGAGGTTCAAACATCCCAGAGTCTCGAAGCTTGGAAGGCTTATCTCCTTTTGTGTGTAGCAAAGGGTTCCAAGGTCCTGGTCATATGGAACTCCTACTTCCTCAAGGGCTCAAGTCGACAAGTCCACGTGAAAGGTAATAAACCCATGGTTTCAGGCTTATGGTCACTTGGGACCCCTACATGCCATGGAAGGCTACACTTCAAAATCTTAACCGAGATTTGGTTAGGTCTGTGGTTTTGGAACTGAAGTCACATGGTGAAGTGGGTTGAGGGAAGCACCTTTCATCTATAGAAATCAAACTCTATAACGGGAAAATGGATTTCGAGGGATGGACGAGTTGAGAACCGTCCTATAGAGTCCATCCCAACTCTGTACTTGTGGACTTGATCCTTGGACAATGCTTTTGGAGGTTTAGCAACCATGACTTAATCTATGAAGTCAAAAAAAGTTAGATGGAGCTTCTAACTCTAGAGCGTGGAAAACAAGGATTGACCTCATCCTTTCCAAGAATAAAGTGTTGGATATTGCGAAAGGACAAGTAATGAGTCTGAAGAATGAGCTCCGTGACATGAAGATGAATGATGATGACATTATAACATCATACTTTGTGATAATCTCTCAGTTAAGAGATCAACTACAAGCTATTGAAGAGATCATTTCAGAGAAGGAATTGGTAAACATAGTACTCAATGGTCTTCCCAAGACGTGGGATACATTAGCCGTAAGCATGAACACAAGGAAGTAGTATCCTACATTTGAAGAACTTTAGACTTGTTGTGCACAAGAAGAATCAAGGATTAGTGTGAAAGAGAAACCTCAAAAGAAATACGATGATCAAGCATTCACAGCAAGATTCAAGAATTTCAGGAACAAAAGGAAGTTTGGCTCAAGGAAGAAGCCAAATCAAGAGAAAGATATGTCATAAATACAATGTTTCAACTGTTGAATATACGACCACTACAAGAATCATTGTCCCGAGGTAAAGAAAAGGAAGAAGACACATGAAGCATTAGTTGCCGAAGAAAAGGAACGTACAAAGAAGACTAAGCAGGATGAAAAAGACTTATTCTTCTAAGACAATGTAACAATACTCTTCATAGTTCTTGTATATACCATGTTTTTTGTACATATCTTGCATATCTACTTCTTAGAAGATAATGTGTTCAAAGAGAAACTATACCTATGGAAGAAACAAAAAGGATTGCTATCATTATGACTACAAGTGAGACAATACAAATGAAAGGATGAAGGACATCAAACAATTCATGTGGAAGTTATTACATAAGTAATAGCTGCAAGATAAGCCGAAATCAGAATAAATCTTGAAGTAAAAGAGAATAAGTAAAAGATAGGAAGAAGTCAGCAATCAAGAAGAAATTGGAGAAAGACTTATGACACCTTGCAGAAGGCAACAAGGATGCAGACATAAGCGTGGAATATGGAGGGAGACGATTATATATTTCCAAAAGAAAAACATGCACTCATACATGAAGCAAGGATTAGGAGGGAGCTAATCCTATGATCCATTGAAGATGATGAAGTATATATCCATGGTAGCAGCCATGCAAGGTAGTACGTGTTCAGTTCGACCTTAGAAGAAGTCTTCTTCGAAGAGCAGCCTTAAAGTATCCCCGGTTTTCCATCCATATCTATGATACTACGATGAAATAACGAAGTGGAATATTTAGGGCATGGAATCTATAAGAAACTCCATGGACCCAAGAGCTAAAGAGAAACATGTGGAAGAACATGAAGATTCCAAGAAAGAAAGAAAAGACAGAACAACCAGTCATTGTATCAAGAATCACAAGATTATCAGCCTAATATGAACTCACTAAAAGCAATCAAGCAAAGGAACTAAAATTTGTGATGAAGAATAGTGTATGGAAGACTTATGAATGAAAGCATTGTGAGATCTAGAACTAGAGGTTCTCCTAGATGGAGGGAGAAGACTATGATGATTACTCATTCTAGTAAACTAGACATACCTGTACATAAGTAATAGCTACAAGATAAGTTGAAATCAGAATCAATCTTGAAGTAAAAGACAGAAAGAAGTCAGCAATCAAGAAGAAATTGGAGAAATACTTATGACACCTTGAAAAAGGAAATAAGGATGCAGACAAAAGCATGGATTATGGAGGGAGCCGATTATATATTTCCAAAAGAAAAAAATGCACTCATACATGAAGAAAGGATTATGATGGAGCTAATCCTATGATCCATTGAATATGATGAAGTATATATCCATGGTAGCAACCATGAAAGGCAGTACATGTTCAGTTCAACCTTAGAATAAGTCTTCTTCGAAGAGCATCCTTAAAGTATCACTAGTTGTCCATCCACATCTATGATCCTATGATGAAAGAAAGAAGTGGAATCTATAAGAAACTCCATGGACCCAAGAGCTAAAGAGAAACATGAGGAAGAACATGAAGATTCAAAGAAAGAAAGAAAATCCAGAACAACCAGTCATTGTATCAAGAATCACAAGATTACCAGCCTAATATGAACTCACTAAAAGAAATCAAGAAAAGGAACTAAAAGTTGTGATGAAGAACAGTGTATGGAAGACTTATGAATGAAAGCATTGCGAGATCTAGAACTAGAGGTTCTCCCATATGGAGGGAGAAGACTATGATGATTACTCGTTCTAGTAAACAAAACATACCTCTACATGAGTCATTATATCATCCACAATATCCATGGGTTGGAGTTCTACATCAGATGAATGCAAAGACTGTTCTCTAGAGAAATTGAACAAAGAGTGTATGAAGAGAAACCTCAAGGCTTTGATGCATACCAGAAAGAAACCCTTGTCTGCAGATGGAAGAAGACAACTTGGTGGATAACCTCCAATGCACAACACAAGCATGGTGAAGACTTTCTATAACATAGATATTGTATCAGAATGATTACTAAGAAGATCAGGATGATGGATTGCCAATCCATAACAAATATCTCATGATGACATAAGAAGTTCCACATGGATATGTTCCAGTTTGACCTATGCCACGATGTTGTGAGCTAGCAGGAAACCAAGAAGAATCCAACAATGATATACTTTATTGATCAGAGCTATATGAAGCCCTCAAAGAAAACCAGTGTTCCAAATCAAAGTACATTTGAGATCAAGCATTACATTCTATATGATGAATTCCAGAAAAGAGAAAGTGGTTCTCCAATATATATATCCACAGATGAGAAGATAAGCAGACATTTTGGTAAAGCTTATGTCCAAGATGAAAGAGTTTGCGTACTCAAGCTGGAGCTCATGGAGACGACTTCCTTATTGAAAAAGGAAGAGATGAATCCCAGGTTGGGAGGGAGCACTGATGTTTTATTGATTGATGGACAATCATTTTTCAGTTCAAAAAATGGTCCAGGATGAGCAATTTCTTTCCAGATTCGGAAAGTGGTTTGAGATTTCTGACGGACAGGCATTTTCCAGTTCAGAAAACGGTCAAGATCGAATGGTCATTTTCATAATGAAAATGGTTCAATGGATTGTTAATGTACCATAGACAGTGATTTCCTATTATGGTTAACATGGGGAATGGTCTAGGGCAATCTCTCTTCTTGAGGGTTACTCAAGAAGATTGGCCCGCCTCGCGGGACAATGATTTCCCATTATGGTTAACATGGGGAATGGTCCATTTTGGAGGTTGGTGGAGGACATTCATTTCCTTAGGAAATGGTCCAGACAGTCATTCCTTAGGGAAAATTCATTGTCTAGGTTGCACTTTATTTAGTGCCGGAGGAATGGCCCAGGGTGGGGAATGGTCCAGGTTCATCAATCAGGGATAAACATTCCTTAGGGCAGACTCATTCTCTCTCGATTACACTTTGTCTAGTATCGAAGGGATGGCCCAGGGTGGGGAATGTAGTTATTCTTCCTTGGTTGAGAAGAATAGTCCAAATAGCTCATCATTGATGTTTACCTTTTGAGGGAAGATGCTCTTCCAAGATCTCACAAATGTATGTGGAAGAATGGCCCAGATGATTCAGTTTATATCATAACATTGTTTCTGTGCAGGTTGATATCAGATGATTGTTATGAAGACTATATATCTCTAGACAATATATGTATACTACTGTGGTGGATGTGTTCCACTATTTGTGACTATAGGTCACTGATCAAATACCTGTGTGCTACTTGGTGTGGTAGTGTACAACTAGATTGTAGTTGTGTACTACTATGAATAGACACAGTTGTGTTCTATTGAATGATATTGTTCTGATTGCCTTGAAGACTATCACCAATGTTGACAATGATTATCCTATATGGATGATCAATGGATAGAGATTTCCCAGACGAAAAATGGTTCAGGACATTTATTTTTCTAGGACATATGTCCAGATTAGAAGAATGGCTCTTGTGTCACTTTGTGGTGTGAGTTTCTTATCCAACATAATGTCTAATTACTCAGATAGAGTATAGTTTCGAGAGATGATGCAACTGATGACATTGATGGTGATGATGGTTCTCATGATCTAGTCATGAGATAGTCTATACAATTATGTTGATGCTACTGGGTGAATGGTATGTTTGTGCTCAAGACCACTACCTGTAATACCTCCCTAGCTAGGAGGGAGTATTAATATTATGGTAGCTACGGGAGGTATTTACCTCCACGTGTAAAACTAATGAGAAAACAATATTCTAGGAAGAAAGAAGAAACCCTAATGAGTTGGCTAATAACCCTAAAACACAAGTCGGCTCAAGAGGAAAATTGGTATTAGGTTATTAGCTTACAAGAGAAGAAGTCGGCCAGAAGAAATATTATATACTAAGTAAATAGACACCCAGAATGAGAAGTTGGCCCAGGCAGTTAGCCATAATTAGTATAAATATAGAAGGTTCTTGAAGGGTGGCTTCGGCCTATGGTTGGGTGACAATAGTGATATTGTTGATGGTAAAATGAGCACATCCATTATAGTCTAACAAAAATAACACTACCACGCTAAGTTAAAGCCTCACCTCGTGTTATAGCCCCTGTCATGGAATTGGTTCCCGTCCACAAACGAAGCATAACCCTCTTTGGGTGTACACCTTTGACCTCGAAGTTTTATCTATTACAAGAAGTCGACGTTGTTCCTCCTGGGATGGCTACCAATAAAACCCTTAAACATCAATTCTAGGGTTTCATAGGAATATTGTTGGGCATGTCAAGTTGTTTTGGGTTATTGTGGATTGAATGTATGGTCGACTACTTTGGATACGGACTCTCTGAGTTGGGCGTATGGCAGTCATATTGGTTTGGCATTTGGTTACTGCCTATGTGATAATGATGATAAGTAGTGCATCATACCTCTAAAATGTTGGAGGGGGAGAAGGTATTGGCTCTTCTTTCTTCTCGTTATCAATCTCCATATGAGATTCTATGGGTCTTTTGAAGGTTATATCTTCCTCAAAGGTGACATCTCTGCTAACCTTGATTTGTCTCTGACCATGGATGTATATCGAGTATGCCTTAGAAGATTCATTGTACCCCACAAATGTACCATTTTTTCCTGAACGGTCTAGCTTGGTTTTCTTTTCCTTGGATAGATGAATGTATACTGAACACCCAAATATCCTAAGGTGTCTAACCTCATGTTTTACTCCAGTGAAATATTCTTGGGGAGTCATGGTATTTAGAATCTTATGAGGACTCTTCTTCTAAATGTACACAATTTTCATGGATGCCTTTGCCCACAAAATCATAGATAGATTTTGATCATGTATCATCGCTTTGGTTGCCTCAACAATGGATTTGTTATTCCTCTTTGCAACTCCATTATGTTGAGGGTTATAAGGGACTATGTACTCCCTCTTGATGCCCGCCTCAATAAAAACATCATTGAAATACCTGGAGGTGTACTCTCCTCCATTATCTGATCTCAACACTTTGATCTTCCTCTCAGTCAGGTTCTCAACCTGATCTCTAAACATTTGAAATCTCACAAGGACTCCATCCTTGGTCTTCAAGAAGTAAATCCACATCTTTCGATAGTGATAATCGATGAATAGCACATAGTACAAGTATCCACTCAAGGAAGAAATGGTCATGGGTCCACAAACATCTATATGTATCAAGTCCAAGATCCTTTTGGATCTACAATCACTGCTTGAAAATGACCCCTTGACATTCTTGCCAAGAACACAACCTCTGCAAATGCCATCATGATCGATATGTATCTCTGGAAGGACTGTCACCATCTTCCCTAGAGTGAGAAGGGCTCTATAATGTAAGTGAGCAATTCTCATATGCCATAGCTCACTCAAGCTGATAGTATCATGTAACAAGGCCTGGACTAGTCAAACAATCAAATTGTTTGGTGTGTAGTTGAGATATTCTATCAACCTCTCCTTTTATATTGGGAATAAGTTATATCTCATAACAACTTGTGAACTCTATATAATGGAGTCACTATCTGTTATAAATAATTCAACTATTCAATAGAGTTTTTTTTGTGTGTGGTGAGGTTTGTTATAGCAAGATTTGCCTCACCATTGCTATCTTACACAGAGGGCATTTTTCCATTTCCCTATGTAGACTTTTCATCCCTTTTTGATGAATCCAGAGCCAAAAATACATATTTTTTCACATATACACGCCCTATCTTCTATACAACATGTGTATACGCAGGCTACTTCACTACAATCCGCGTACACCAGATTTTGTGCCAGAAAATAAAAAAAATGGAGTCGGGTTTCCATGTCACGACAGGATATCTCTGATCCTTCGCCTTCCACATACTGGAAATGTTCCGACTCAGACCTTCAGTTGCATTTTGAAGACTATAAAATCACAATTCTGAGCTATTAAAAATAGGAGAAAGCATTCAACTTTGAGAGAAAAGTTACTCTGGAGAAATTACTTCATATTGAGTCTGCATCCCTTTGTCCCTCAAGTCTAAACACAGTGTTCAACCCCCAAGCTCTTTCCCTATTGTTGAGAGAACTTCATTGTCTCTTTCCCATGAGCTTGCTTTTGGTGGAGGATTGAAGTGGTGGAGGCCCAGTTGGAAGGAACTTGGTTTTTTGGTTTCGAACCATGCCGACATTTGTTAATATAAATGTTTTCGCTTCTACTGATCATTTATAGAAATACTCCTTTCCCATCCTATTAGTATCGTGCAAATATATGATTATTATCCATGGGCATGTTTGTAATGTTTATTAATGGATTATGCTATCTCATGTGTTAACCCCTTTTACATTATCACTATATACTTGCTCTGCTTGTTTGTTGAGAACTTGTTGCAGGTATAAATATTTGGTTCGAAGTCCTCAATGGTGGAACATCATTGAACGTTGGATTGTGGTAGGCCTCTTTCTTATCTTGCACATTAGTTTGTATAACATATGTTGTAATTGAGACGATTTCTGCAGTCATACATGTCTATTGTGGTTTACCCTTGGCCATATGGTTAAGGGACCAACGGTAATGACTGGGTGAAGAGGGGCTGGGTGCGAGCACATTTCCCGAGTGAACACCTGGCAGGGGTGACACTTCTTAACCGCTTCTATACAATCTTTAAATATAGTAGGCCATAAATAATCGACCGACAATATTTTTTGGGTTGTCGCAAGCCCAAATAGGTGACCACCACAAGCCCCTTTGTGGAAATCGTTTAGGACCGACTCGTCCTCCTCATGAGTCAAGAAATGACACAAGATATCATCTATTCCTCGATGATACAAAGTGTCACCGATGATGTTATAATTTTTGGCTTGGTATCTAATACGTCGTCGATCATCTCGCGATAGATGTTGAGCAAACTTCAAGGTTTGAAGATATAAAACAATGTCTCCATACCAGGGGTTGGATGATGAGACAAGAAAAATGTGTTCATCCACAAACGAATCAACATGGATAACATCCTCATCTAATCGTGGAAAATAGGATATTATCTCCGCGAAGACTAGTGATTTCTTGGACTTGGCCGAAGCGAAGTCAAGATCAAACTCTTGCAAGATGACAATCCATTTATTATATTTCCGCCCAATGATATGCCTAGTAAAGACGTATTGAAATGGATTGACATCGACAACCACCGTAATCTTGCAAAGTAATATATAGTGGTGTAAGCGTTGGACTGTGTGAACGACAAGTATGTTGGATTACTGAGAGGGGGGGTGAATCAGTAATAGAGCAATTTAATCCCTTTTAACCATATAATCCAAGTGTTATATCAATGAATCATTATCATCCAATAAATGCAGAGTAAATAAGCAATGAACAAATGAACAATCATACACATATACAGTACACCAGTGTTTTACGTGGAAACCCAAATCGGGAGAAAACCACATAATGCTTTTTCTTATATGTCTTGAAGAATTACATTCATTGGAAGCAACAACTTACTTTGTTTTCTAGATGCAACTAAAACGAGGCTCCAACCCCCTAGTTTCTCAGGCTACAACCTGAGGGAAGCTCCAAATCCCCAATTCTCTAGCTACAAGCAGAAAGGCTACAACCCCCTATATTCTTCGGCTACAACCGGAAGGTGGCTACAACCACCCGTCCTTGCCCCGTCCTGCCACCCTGAAGTAGAAGTAGAATGATGGAACCACTGTCACACTATCACTATGAGATATACCATTGTAAACCTGTACCAATAAATCTGAAACATGCATCAACCATGCATCAACATGTACCTCAACCTGTAATCAACTTGTACCATAAAAAATTGCATCAACCATGCACCAACCTGTAATCAACCTGTACCATAAACAAGTGCATCAACCATGCACCAACCTATAATCAACCTGTACCATAAACAAGTGCATCCAACCATGTACCAAGTATGTACCAATCATGTGTCAACTACTCATCAACTATGACTCATCAATATGTACCAACATCATCAACTATACACCTCATGTATGTCCCAACTCATCAACTATTTGTCTCAACCATGTACTCAACATATACCTCAACCAAAATCCCCCATCAATTTCATTATCCAAATATGATTTGTAGCTCTATAATAGGCCTGGTTTATATGATCACATTCCTGCAAACCTTCCTTAACTTTAACAACAAGAGACTAGCATTTTCATGAAACGTTTCTTTAGTCTCACAAGACTAGTTTTGGATTAGTCAACAACCCTGACTTGAAATAATCATAACTTTGTACCTGTAATGAATAAAGATCTGAAACTGATATACAATTTTCGTCAATGTGATTTATGCAATTCCTCCAAGTGTCACTACTTGGAACCTCTCAAAAAAAAAGTTATAGGAGAAATGGCATACCTTGCTAAATTATGGCTTATTCTAGAGAGCGACCTTGTAGAGCGGGCCCCGCACAAAATATTTGATAAATTGATCTGAAAAAGTTACAAAGAATAATAAAGACTGTACCCTATCCAACACATTTGATCTCACTAAATGTAGATATTTTATGAATAAGTTATGACGTTTTTACCCGGAACACCTGATTTTGACTAGTTTCAGGACTGGCCACAAACCCTATTTTCCACGGAGTGTAACTCCAAAAATACAACGATCCACAAGCTGAATTTTTTACCAAAGATACTTGGATATGTTTTCTCACCTGCATAGCAATTTAATAGTCTGAATCATTATAGAAAAAATGTTATAGCGAAAATGGTGATATGACTTGTAAATAACATATCTTAGAAAACACCATCAAAAGAATTTATCCTTCCTTGCATTTCGGCCTTCTTTTCTTCACTTTCCTCATAATTTTGGCTTAGATATCCTTGGTTACCTTAGACACATATATATATTCAATATGAAATTTTTATTCAAATGAGAGAGCCTTGCCTCTTATTTATACTCTCCAAGTAGCTTCCTTAAAAACATCTTCTAGGTCACTTGGCTCACTTTCCTTATTTTAGGGTTGGGTCCACTTCTAATTTTTCCATTAAATTTATTATTGAAATAATTTATTTTGT
>ML787623.1:331031-345839 GCA_009831015.1 Picea engelmannii
AGCTTGTAAAATAACTTTTGACTAATTAATCCCAGAGAGCCAAGTCCATTATGGAGGCTCAAGGAGATGTAGCCCGGAGGGGGGTGAACTCCTTTATCATCTTGTTCTTGTTGTGAGTTTGATGGTTTATTTGCTGCAAGTTGAGTTGCTGTGTATTTGTTTAAAGTACATATTTAACCATCTAAAAGAACATTTGCTCACACATAAGCATTTACAAGAAGATACATGAATTTAACACATAAGTTTTATTTTGCATATTTATACACATGAAGCAAGGTCCTGTAAAGTTTATTTTAATGAAGTAGGGGTGCTTGCATAGCATAACAAGTCAGCCTTCTATTTTCAAATCAGTTAGCGTCAGAAGTCACCCCTAGATTGCAGCAGGAGCAGAGCCCAACGCCCATCAGTTTATGTCACGTTTTATTTAATGGGGTGATCGGATGGAAGTTAACTCACAACGATGTGGTTCTAAATCCGAAACTAGGCCAGACATACATGTGCAAGTGAGGTCTTAGATGACTCCAGACAGTGAGTTGTTGTAGGGGTGAGTAGGGGGAAGACTTGTACCAGAGAGATGCAAAAGGTATGTCGTAAACATCCGGTTTCTAACAGACTGTAGGGGAAGACATCTAAACGCAAGATCTTCTTACATTCAAATGAAGAAAACCAGAGAATACAATGATGCCACAATAAACCCTTTATCATAACATAATTGCATAAATTCGTACGAATCCGTCGATCACGAACTCTCTCAGTATGAGATGAAAATTAGATGGAGTAAGAAAGACTGTCTATCATAAAACAAGAAATCTCACATACAGATACATAACCAGAAAACTAGAATTTTTGTTAAAACTTTATAGTCGGGAGCTTCGCTCTACCATCGATAGATTACAAAATACAAACACTGAGTTTATATACTCAGAGAAAAACTCCTAACATCGGTGTGCCCAGTTATCTAGGCTTGGTGTCCCTTCAGCCAAATTCGGACGGGTATTCTTTGTCAGACGCCACCTTAACTGCACATGGCTCCTGCAAGGGGAGTAGCTAAGCCATTAAGTGTCGAGCTAGCGTGTGCATATTTCCTCCGACTGGTCGAGGACTTGGCATGGATTCTTTAGAAAAATGGGTACACAAGACCCTCTTGAGCAGACCTCTTGCCAGATTATCCATACTTTGCACTTAATGCCTAAAGAGAGGCTTCAACCACCCCTTCTTAGCTTCATTTACTCCAGGCAAAAACCAGGATCGAAGTCGGATCAGATGATGCATGGAGATCATGATGATCCTTTTGGCGACTAGACTCGATGCCTTCGGCCACTTTTTGCACAGCTCCTTTCTTTCCCAAGTGACCACGGATTGTGACCCTGTGTCTATTCCCAAAACTCTTTCGGCGTTCGCAAATGGAAGGAGTTAATCCTTGCTTATTCACATTTGCGATGAGAGAAACGCTGAGATGGACTAATTGGGCGCCACACGTCCCTCTCAGATCTGACGGTCCTGAACTTATTTGGTGATGTTGTGGACCCTGGTCCTGGACACTTTTGGCATTTCGGGATTCGAGGTTTCGAAATTTGAAATGACGAGGAGCGCTTACCCCTCGAACTCCCGAATGTCGACATGGCACGGGTGCGTGCCGCGTGTCCCTAAGATGTATGGTTGAGATAGCATCCATTATTTAGAAAGGGGTTGCTTTCAATCCCAAGCTTGCTTGATGTGACCTGGGGCTAGGATCGTGGGCTTGGCTCCAAAGGTGCTTTCGGCATTTTTCCGATTGACGATTTCAGCTGTAAAGAATGAGAAGCTCTTTGTTTCCCGAAACAGCGATCCCCGATACGCCGACTGAATTCCACCTATCTCAACTGGATCGGACGACCCAGATTTTCCTTGAAATACTGGCGCTATCCTTCGTGTTAAAACCCGAGCAACTTGGTAGCCCCAAAATCCCGATGCACGTTGATCGGTTTTGTAGGTGGATCTCGGTCGCTGACATCAAAACTTCGCCCGCTCGCTTGACTTGTGATCCAAAAAGAGATTCTCTCGCGTTGCATTGGGGCGCTTCCTGTGTAACCTGCAGACCTGGTTATTTTTGAGTCCAAGACAAATAATGTCGCTAACAGGCGCTATCCATTGCGCTAACCTCCGTGCAACTTCGTTAACCGCGATTTCCCACCGACCGTCGATATGCTTTTATAGATGAATCCGGGTCGTTGACAACGTAATTTCGCCCGCTCACTTGATTTTTAGCCTGAAATGGGGCTTTACGTGCTACGCTTGGGCGTTCTTCGTGCAACCTGTAGCTCTGGATGCTCTCGGGCCCAAGACAAGAATTGTTGCTAACATTAGGCTCCATGGGGGATAGAGTCGTCCCTATGATGCTCTAAGAAATCATTCCACAGCTTCAGTGCCTTGCTGTTGGGCTATGGAGTTAGGCTCAAAACATCCCACTGCTGAAAATACATACCGAAAAATAAAAGCAACAAAATAAAGATACATGCTCAAAGGAGCTTATTTATATACAATCTTAAACTAATAAAACACTTTACATGGGGCTAGGTGAAAGCAGACTTCCACCATAGCTAATCAAGTAACTTCCTGAAGCGAAGCTCTTTCTTTCTGTCGATGATCACCAGCAGATGGTGTGACCGTGACAACAAAATGGCTACACTCTTCAACTTCTCCTCACAGGGTGAAGTTGATATGGAATAGGGCAGCTCCAAGGCATAAAGTACATGCCACTCCATGTACTCGCTGACAGGATCATAGAATGAGTGGCAAACCCTGTGAAAAGGGTAGCAATAGGCCTGCTCTGCTCCACAGCTACTCCTACAGGGCTGAACTTCATGAGTCTGCATAGGTGAATGGGCAGGTTCTGGGCAGGAAGTCACTTGTTCCACTAGTTCTTTCTGCTCTCCTTCTTGGCTCTCCCCCAAGTCTGATTCATATTCATCATAAATAGGGACCATGGGGTGGTTCTTCTTGATGACTGGATCTTCAGTATATTTATAGTGATCAAATGTAGGATAAGCTTACTGCTCATCATCACTATAATATACATCAAAAAGGGGGTGTCCTTCATTGACATGATCCTCCTCCAGAGCAGTGATCCTGTAAATTTTTTTTGTTTTAGAGATAGTGGGACCTGCTGGTTCTGGCTGCTCATACATAATCTTTTTCTCTTTAATCCCAGGTAAAAATATATCATGAGAAACCCCCTGGAGGAAAAGAGAAGAATCCTCTTCCACAACTAATCCCTCTTTTAAAAAGAGAGGGTCTTCGTCATCATGAGCAGAGCTTCTAGGAACATTTGCTTCACCCTAATATCCAGGTGAGTCATCTACCATGGACCACATTTTCTCTGTAACCTCACAATTTCCACAAGAGGCATGTTGATCGTTATGAACATCTAAAAGAACAGAGGCATATGATATGATGTCAGATGCTTCCATTCTAGGGCTAACACAATTAATATCATTCAACACCTCTACTATATTTTCTTGGAAAATGCTTTCCTCCACAGTAAAAGTTTCATCATGGACATGGTCTTTAGGGCCAACAGAAGCTTCATGAAGCGAAGAAAACTCCTCACAACAGTTTTCATACAAAAAATCAGTGGGAAAATAATCTTTACAAAATGAATTGAAAGCTGTATGAAAACCCGTTAAAGAGCGGATGCTCGCAGTGGGAAGAGATCGACACCACTCAAGAGCAGCTCCCTTCAATGAATACCTGAAGAGCTTAATCTGGACATCCTCATGTGTGATATTGTGTCGGTGAATAGCTTCATGGAAGTGCAGTAAATGCTTAGCTGGTTCCTCCCAACTTGTTGCATGAACTTCAGGGAGGAAATTTTCCCATTGGTCTCTATCAAGAAGTGCATTAGGAAAACCAACTATCTGGGAAAAGTCACAGAAAGAAAACCTTTGAGCAAGAATTTTCTCCATATTGAACCAATGGAGTCGCCAATCGATCCTCGAATCATGGAGTCGCCAGGTGAAAGATGCGCAGCTTCAAATATGTCTAGTCCTTGTTCACCATCAAAGGCCAGATCTTAACGTTGTCATTACCCCACGAAGCTTCTCAGGCTGAGAAAGCAGCTACTGAAACCTTCTCGAAAAAGCTCCTTAGGGTCAGCTTTCAGGTGTGCTAATAGTAGCCACAGCTGAAACAGTGATGTGGGAACAATGGAGTTGCCACAGTGGAGTCGACACGTGCATAGTAGCAATCTTGAAGGGCTCTGATGTCTGATGCACCTTTAGAATCAGAGGCTCAATGTTGTTTTTCCCAGGGAAAATCTTCAACTTCGTCCCCGGCAACGGTGCCAGAAATGTTAGCGTCCGAAGTCACCCATGGATTGTAGCAGGAGCAGAGACCGACGCCCATCAGTTTATGTCACGATTTATTTAATGGGGTGATCAGATGGAATTTAACTCACAACGATGTGGTTCTAACTCTGAAACTAGGCCAGACATACATGTGAAAGTGAGGTCTTAGATGACTCCAGACAGTGAGTTGTTGTAGGGGTGAGTAGGGGGAAGACTTGTACCAGAGAGATGCAAAGGTTTGTCATAAACATCCAGTTTCTAACAAACTGTAGGGGAAGACATCTAAACGCAAGATATTCTTACATTCAAACACAGAAAACCAGAGAATACAATGATGCCACAATAAACCCTTTATCATAACATAATTACATAAATTCGTGTGAATCTGTCAATCACGAACTCTCTCAGTATGAGATGAAAATTAGATGGAGTAAGAAACACTGCCTGTCATAAAACAAGAAATCTCACATACATATACATAACCAGAAAACTAGAATTTCTGTTAAAACTTTACAGTCGGGAGCTTCGCTCTACCATCGATAGATTACAAAATACAAAGACTGAGTTTATATACTTAGAGAAAAACACCTAACATCGGCGTGCCTAGTTATCTAGGCTTGGTGTCCCTTCAGCCAAATTCAGATGGGTATTCTTTGTCAGACGCCACCTTAACTGTGCATGGCTCCTACAAGGGGAGTAGCTAAGCCATTAAGTGTCGAGCTAGCATGTGCATATTTCCTTCAGCTGGTCGAGGACTTGGCATGGCTTATTTAGAAAAATGGGTACACAGGACCCTATTGAGAAGACCGCTTGCCAGATTATCCATACTTTGCACTTAATGCCTGAAGAGAGGCTTCAACCACCCCTTCTCAGCTTCATTTACTCCAGGTGAAAACCAAGATCAAAGTCGGATCAGATGACGCATGGAGATCACGATGATCCTTTTGGCGACTACACTCGATGCCTTCGACCCCTTTTTGCACAGCTCCTTTCTTTCCCAAGTGACCATGGACTGTGACCCTGTTTATATTCCCAAAACTCTTTTGGCGTTCGCAAATGGAAGGAGTTAATCCTTGCTTATTCACATCTACGATGAGCAAAACGTCGAGATGGCCTAATTGGGCGCCACGCGTCCCTCTCAAATCTGATGGTCCTGAACTTATTTGGTGATGTTGTGGGCCCAGGTCCTGGACACTTTCGACATTTCGGGATTCGAGGTTTCGAAATGTGAAATGACAAGGAGCACTTACCCCTCGAACTCCTGAATGCCGACATGGCACGGGTGCGCGCTGCGTGTCCCTAAGATGTATGGTCGAGATAACATCCGCTATTTAGAAAGGCACTGCTTTCAATCCCAGGCTTGCTTGATGTGACCCGGGGCTAGGATTGTGGGCTTGGCTCCAAAGGTGCTTTCGGCATTTCGACGATCAGCGATTTCAACTGTAAAGAATGAGAAGCTCTTTGTTTCCCGAAACAACGATCCCCGATATGCCGATTGACTTACACCTGTCTCAACTGGATCAGATGACCCAGATTTTCCTTGAACTACTGGCGCTATCCTTTGTGTTAAAACTCGGGCAACTTGGCAGCCCCAAAATCCCGATGCACATCGATCGGTTTTGTAGGTGGATCTCGGTCGCTGACATCAAAACTTCACTCGCTCGCTTGACTTGTGATCCGAAAAGAGATTCTCCCACGTTGCGCTGGGGCACTTCCCGTGTAACCTGCAAACCTGGGTATTTTTGAGTCCAAGACAAATAATGTCGCTAACAGGTGCTATCCATTGCGCTAACCTCGGCGGAAATTCGTTAACCGTGATTTCCCGCAGACCATCGATCTGCTTTTATAGATGAATCCGGGCCGTTGACAATGTAATTTCGCCTGCTCACTTGATTTTTAGCATGAAATGGGCTTTACGTGCTATGCTTGGGTGTTCTTCGTGCAGCCTATAGCTCTGGATGCTCTCGGGCCCAAGACAAGAATTGTTGCTAACACCCTGTAAACCTTGAAGTTGTATAATCATGGGCAGGGGAGGAAATTGAAGTATTTCCTCAACCTTAAGAGGATCTACCATGATCCTGGTCTTGGAAACTAAAAATCCTAAAAGACGACCAGACTTAACACAAAAGATGCATTTGTGAAGGTTTAACCAGATTCTATAGTAACAAAATCTTTCAAAAACAAGCCAAAGGTGTTTAACATGATCCACTCTCTTGCGAGAGTGAGCAGCAAGATCATCAAGGTAGGCTTTGACTATGTGCTTGAGATCGTGAAAAGAGAAAGTCATGGCGGGTTGGAAGGTTTCTCCGGCGTTTTTAAGGTCGAAAGGCATTTTCCAGTATGCAAAAGTACCCTAAGGACATATAAATGTTGTCTTGTGTTGATCCTCAAGTTTGATTTGGATTTGGTTATATCCCAAAAATCCGTCCATAAAAGAAAATATCTCGCTTCCCACACAATCATCGAGAATCTGATCAATGAAAGGCATAGGGAAGTCAAATAGGTTTAGCATATGGATAAGTCCTAATATCATGTTCAACAATACAAGGGTCAATCCCTAGCATCTCTTCATATGACCAAGCAAATACATCTCGAAATTGTTTGAAGAGTTCGGTGTAGATCAAAATTTCTTCTGGCGAGCAATCTGCACCTATATTTACATTTTCAATTTTGCTAGGGGTATGAGAGATATCAATTGTGACGGTAGGAGAAATACTCGCCATGTTTCCTTCGGTATAAATTTCGTGCATATCAAGTGGAACTATGGTGTGATCGACTATCTCACTCAAGGTAGATCGAAAGTCATCTTGCTCAATTCTTTCAAGACTTGGGAGAAAATAAGATCTATGATGCATATCATCCCAAGGTCTCTCGGAACCATTCATGGCTTCAAGGATGGCTTCATCTGAAGACAAATTCTAATCTAAGAAATCATGTGAAAAAGAAAATGAGGTGGCCCATACAGGCCTAAGAACATGATCGTCCTCATCCGTCTGCGAGGTAACAGGATCGGGATCGGCAGAAGAGCCGAAAACAACTTGATACGCAATCTCCACTATCGATAGTGGAATAGCCATGCCAACATGCACCTGACCTTCACACGAAGAAATCAGAGAAGGTAGGGTCCATGGATCACTAATATAGGAAGTGCGGAAAGGAATGGACCTCCCTGCTAAACAAGGCCTACTAGACATGGCGTAAACGTGGTGAATCGGTGCCAAGAAGTCGAAAGTACCCAAGGTCTCTCGCAACCACATCTCCATTTTCTGGTAGATTGAGCATGCCCAGAAAATGTAGATGGGGTTGCGACATCTGGCCCCAACCTCTCGCGAAAGATTGTGCTTGCAAAATTGCAACCTATCCAGGATTCTGGTAAGAACCATAGCCCTGTCCGGGATTATAAGGCCCTCCTCCAGGCTGATTCATATAATATGGGTTGGGCATCATTCCAGTAGGAATGTTCTGATAAGAATTATCAAAATTTCCCCCAGCTGGATTAGATCCGGATTAGGGGTTGCCCAAAGTGTAAGACTGACCTCCTCCAGGTGGGAACCCAAAGGATTGAAGTGGATTCGTCATGCCAAAAGTATTGGTCAGAATCGACACCGAGGAGGTAGGGATATAGTGAGAAATTGCTCTTCCATCTGGGATTTTCCATCCAACCATAGAAGGATTAGACCCAGGGTTAAGAACAGGGACCTCCCTGCTAAACAAGGCCTACTAGACATGGCGTAAACGTGGTGAATCGGTGCCAAGAGGTCGAAAGTACCCAAGGTCTCTCGCAACCACATCTCCATTTTCTGGTAGATTGAGCATGCTCAGAAAATGTAGATGGGGTTGCGACATCTGGCCCCAACCTCTCGCGAAAGATTGTGCTTGCAAAACTGCAACCTATCCAGGATTCTGGTAAGAACCATAGCCCTGTCCAGGATTATAAGGCCCTCCTCCAGGCTAATTCATATAATATGGGTTGGGAATCATTCCAGTAGGAATGTTCTGATAAGGATTATCAAAATTTCCCCCAGCCGGATTAGATCCGGATTAGGGGTTGCCCAAAGTGTAAGACTGACCTCCTCCAGGTGGGGACCCAAAGGATTGAAGTGGATTCATCATGCCAAAAGTATTGGTCAGAATCGACACCGAGGAGGTAGGGATATAGGGAGAAATTGCTCTTCCATCTGGGATTTTCCATCCAACCATAGAAGGATTAGACCCAGGGTTAAGAACAGTGACACTTTCTACATTAGGATTCGTTTGGGGTATATGAGAACCACCAAACAGAAAAGGAGTGAAAGGAGGTGTAGTGCCCTGAAGTCCAAGGCTAACGTTAGGGCCAACAACTGGGATGGCAGTCGAAAACTACGAAGTGAAATTAGGCATACCATAAGAAAATGGACTAGAAGCCATAGGGATGGACTGAACATTGTAACTCGATGAGTGACCAAAACCCCCAAAAGGGTTTGAGGTAAGAGATGAAGCATTATCTATAGGTCGAGCCATAGTACCGGTATAAGCCTCCGACACTGCAACTGTAGAGGCTACAGGAGTCGAAGGGATGCCATTAACTATAGTGGGTATGGTAGTCGAAAAACTCCCAGTGTTATGAATACTAGACTCAGTACTCATCCTTGTGGAACCACAAGTCTGAAAGGTGGATGTGTGTGTACCACGCCTAAAAACTTTACTCCTTTTAGAAGACAAGAACTCGAAAACCAGTTGTAACTGTAATAACTGACGGGACCAATGAGGAAGCTGGTCTGACTCTACGACGACTTATGACTCTACAAAATAAAACAAAAAATATCATAAGGCCAACTAGTAGTCAAAGAGAATACCAAAAAGTCAAACGACCAATATGCATGCAAACGGGCTAAAGTGGCTGAATGGCCTCCCTCACAAAAGATGGTATGCCTCGTCCAAGAGGGACTTGAGACTCCCTGATAAAGTTTGGAGGTAACATAATCAATTATAGGGGCCTTCGTGGGATTAACAAATAGTCGGTCAGATCCCTCCAGAGAGGTAATCCTCCATAAAGGTTGTGTGTTGTCCGACCCCTATCTGACCCAGGGTACAAGAAGAATAACCCCTGCAAGTAACCTATGAGATACCTAAATCAAGCAACTAATAAACCATTGTATAATCGATGCATAGGCAAATAGTCGTAAGTCTAGATCACCGTATGGGCAGGGTAGCAAAGCCCAAAACCTTGAAAGTACCGCCTCTCAGGGAGGTATGGGCACTAGCAAGATCCCCAAATACGAATAAATCCACAGAAATATCTCTGACACTAGGCGAGTATCCAGGGGTTATCCCTTCAACTAACTTCGTGTGAACTCATGATTAACTTAGGTGTGAGCGGAGCCTCCTGATCTTACCAATTATACAATGGACTTCTCAACTCCCTGTCTCAGACACATATGTTGATTTAATTGCCTTGGAGAAGTTTACTCACAAAATCCTATTCCAAGGAACTAAATCCTAGACTAGTTTGTGCATCCTAAAAAATAAAATCGTGACGAATCAATTTTAATTTAAAGCGTAAATTTTATTGGTTGTGATTACTCAAAAAGGTATGGAAGTGAAATTGATGGTGTTATGACTCTGCAAGAAAATAAATATGAATATAATGCAAAGTCTATCTTTAAATTTTTCAATGAATGATATGCATATAAAAATAGTGCAATTTTCAATTTCAACTCTGCAATTCAGAAGTAAAATGCAATCTTTCACTAAATAAACTAAGCTAACGATAAAGATTCAAAAGACAAAAATGCCAAGCAATGTAAAATGCCTATTTTTTTATTTTTAATATACTAAAAAAGAAAATGCATGGACTGATAAGCAACCTGATATATAAAATTCTACTGTGTATAAAAGAAATAACTCAAGCAGAACATCAAGTAGCCAAGCAAACAACCCAGAGTATAAGGACAAATCAAAAAATGAAAAAAAAAGAGAGACTACGCCCAAAAATTCAACTCCAAACAGGTTTCATGTCGAGCCAGAGAATCTCAGCAGGCACTACAGAGACCTAATAAGGCTCGACAAACATCAAATCCCACTCAACAGTCACTAAACCAAGCAAACAAGCAAGGGAAAGTGGTATACGCGACTGTTTAGGAGAAAAGTGCATATATACACAGCTTGGAGTGAGACAATACGTGTGTATATGCGACTGTCAAGGCAAGGAGTGTACAAGATTCAAAACAAGGCAAGCAAGGGCAAAAGGATGAAAACTCAGACCTAGAGTGAATAGTATCTATCAAGCAGTGATATGAAAAGAAACACAAAGGAACAAGAGAAATGAAAGAAGAAAAAGTACTTCAACCCTTAGAATGAAGATCTCTCCCTAGTGGAGTCACTAATTCTGTTACGAGGGAAAAACTCTCTATGGCCAAGGGTAAAACACAACAGACAGGTATGATTGCAGAAATCGACTCAATTCCAACATATGATATACAAACTAATGTGAAAGATAAGAAATAGGCCTATCTCGAGCCAACGTTTGATGATGTTCCACAAGTTTTCAACAAACAAGCAGAGAAAGTATATAGTGATAATGTAAAATGGGTTAGCACATCAGATAGCATAATCCATTAATAAACAATACAAGCATGCCCATGTATAATAATCATATATTTTCACGATGCTAATAGGACGGGAAAGGAGTATTTCTATTAATAAATGATCAGAAGCAAAAACATTACAGACTTTCATGTCGGCACGGTTCGAAACAAAAAAACCAAGTTCCTTCCAACTGGGTCTCCACCACTTCAATCCTCCACCAAAAGAAATCTCATAGGAAAGAGACAATGAGGTTCTCTCAACAATAGGGAAAGATCTTGGAGGTTGAACACTGTGTTCAAACTTGAGGGACAAAGGGATGCAGACTCAATATGAAGTAATTTCTCTCGAGTAACTTTTCTCTCAAAGTTGAATGTTTTCTCCTCTTTTCCATAACTCAGAATTGTGCTTTTATAGTCTTCAAAATGCAACTGAAGGGCTGAGTCGGAATGTTTCCAGTATGTGGAAGGCCAAGGATCATAGATCTCCTATCGTGACATGGAAACCTGACTATAGTTTTTGTATTTCTGGAACAAATCCTGATGTACACAAGTTGTAGTGGAGCAACCTATGTATACACATGCTGTATAGCAGATAGGGCATGTATATGTTGCAAAATATGTATTTTTGGCTCTGGATTCATAAAAAATTGATGACAAGTCTGCATAGGGAAATGGAAAAAGGCCCTATGTGCAAGATAGATGTTCCCTAATTTTACTAGAACTATGTTTGGCTCTTATGTATCACTGGCTTGCAAAGTTATGGCTCCACGTGGATGCAAACCAAGTTCCTCTATTGCTAGCTCATTGCACGCTGCCAGGGAAGCAGTTGCAACTACAAAATTTTATCGAGAATTTGTTCTTGAGGAAGATAAGGCCACCATGTCGGTGCTGGAGGCCGAGGTCGGAATGGTAAGGGAGTTTAAAGATGACAAAGATGTGGAGCATCAGGTGGGTGGCCTGATTCCATACCTTGGATATACTAGGATGTGGAACTCGAAGTTCTTACAAACTCTGGAACTTTATTGGCATACCAAAACCATGGTAGCTCTGGGTATGTTTCCCAAGGATGAGGATTTTCATAAGTTAGAGCACATAATGGAGACTTTGGAGGCACAAAATGCATATCTTCTGTCAATGGTGACTTGGATAGCTCATCATCATGGAAGCTCCTTCCATCCTCCTACTATGAATCAACCATGGGCTGAATCTTCTGTCACAACTGTTCACAGGGATGTCTCGGTCCCTTCTCCTTCTCAGGTTCCTCATGACCAGAACTAGCATGCTTCATAGTCTTTATAGTCTTCTTCATAGTCTTTATAGTTGTATGAGAACGTTATTTCCAATTTTAATAACAATGAGGGATGGTCAAAAGAGATTAACTGCAATATTAGAGTCAAGAAAGGTTTTCCCTTGTCCCCTACCCTTATTGGCATATACATTGACAAGTTATAAGATTTCTTGGAAGAAGCAGGTTGTATCAGCACTACTCTCACTGGTATAGTCATCAATATTATTCTTTATTCTTATGATATCATTCTTAGGGTGAGGAGTCCCCATGATCTTGGAAAGCAACTAAGAATCCTCAAGGATTTTTACTCCAATATGTGTATGACTGTTAATACTAACAATACGAAGGTCATGATCATCAAATCCAATAAGATCACTTATGATGCCTTCATATATGACGAAAACAACTTTGAGGAAGTGACTTCATACAAATATCTTGGACTCGATATTCACCACAAACTCAACTGGAATTATAACATTGAGAAAAGGATTATTAGGGGATGGAAATCTTAAAATGGGCTTGAAAACAATTGTAAATCAGTCGATATTTGGATATGGGATAAGGAGAAACTCCTCTTTAAGTCTCTTGTTATGCCTTTTATTCTATATGGATGTGAATTCTAGGGATGCAATATCTCTCATAAATATTGGAGAAATATAGAGCAAATCCAAAAGAATTTTATAACCTATAATCTCAAAATTAAGGGAAATACACCCTATCCCATCCTCTGCTTAGAGACAAGCCTTTCCCCCATTGAGAGCACGACTATGAATAGATATCCAATGTATAAGAACAAATTAAACAACATGGAAGACAAGACGCTTCCTAAAATTGCTTCAAAATATAGTCATAACCACCTTTGACTCAAGCGAGGATGGCATAAATATGCCCAGTATTGGCTAAGCCATTAGGGAATCATGGAAGATACCATTTTTCAGAATAAGGGTACTATTAAAAATATCATTAAATCAAAATTTAAGGAGAAATTGTGGTGTGATAAATAGCTAGAGGAAAAAATAAAATGAAGGTATTATAAGGATGTAATCAACCCTAATCTAGAAGATCAAAATTATCTCTTTGCTTTTACAAGTGTAAAGAAAAAATAAGCATTGCTAAGATAAGAACAAATTCTCACAAGCTCCATAGAGAAACTGGGCGTTAGTCAATTCCTAAAACACCATGGATGAAAGAGTGTGTCACCTTTGTGACACTAAGAAGGTTGAAGATGAAAATCACTTTATCTTAGATTGTCCAACCTATAAATGGATTAGATCTCTATTTCAAAATAATTGTCACACTACCAACCTTCCTAACCTTTTAACTCAACAAAACTATGGTGATCTTGGAAAAATTCTCTTAATGATTTTCGAGAACAGAAACAAGATTCTAAAAAATGAAAAGTAATCCCTTACTCTCTTAAGGTCTGATAGACTAATTTGGTCTCAGTGGATGTTAATCATCATCATCATAATCATCGTCATCTAGTTTTTTTCTGTCATAGGGAGTCTTAGAAATTATTTCAGACTAAGTTGGACATACAAACTACAAATTTTAAGGATAATCATGTTATTTTCATCCTGGTTTCCCCTCTGGGGTAGGAAATTATTTTACTTTTTTTTATTATAGGAGACTGTCATGGTCTCTCTAGAAACTGAACCAATTCATACCCTCATGTACATCTTGTTTATATATATTTTTTTGTTTGTTAATTTGTCCAGACCTTCTTGGCAGTAGGATCAACCTTTGGCTTGAGAAACTGTGACTCGAGGGCATCTAAGCCGTCAAAGTCACTCGGGGACCACACCTAGCCTGAGCCACACCAACCCTTAACATGGTTGGATTTTTTGTCCCCGCAGATTTCAAACCGATGACTTTTCAACATGGAGTGGCTTAACAACACACTCCATCACCAAATGTCCTACACCTCGGGGACTTACATCTTGTTTATATTAATCTAGATTTTTCTTACTTAAAAAATATAATGTCTCATCTCTCGTGTTGTATATTTTCATGGCAATAAAGAAACAATACAAGACACTGAAAATGACAAAAAAAAACATGATTAAGGGGTGAGTGCACGAAGTTGGTGGCCGAAAAAGTGGCAAGGGGGTCAACAAGAATGCACACTCGCAGGAACACATGTGTGTTTCTAGGAATGCACATGCGTTTCTGATGTGACAAGTTCGGTAAACCCAAAACCTCCACTCAACAATCCACATAGGCACGTTCCCATGAACGCATACATGTTCCTAAGAAACATGTGTACAAGAACACATGCACGTTCCTAAAAAAATTGAAATGAAAACAACACACGCACTTTAGGAACACGCACACATTAGTAGGATCAGGAACACGTGATTGATCCTGTTAACATGAAATATCTCTCTTCCCCCCCCTCTCTCTCCCTCTCTCTCTCTCCCTCCCTCCCCCTCCCTCTGCCCCCTCTTCCCCTCGCTTCGTGTCTCCTTCTTCCCCTCTCTCTCTACCCCATCATTCCCCCCTTATCTCTCTACCCCACTCACTCTCTTTGTCTCCCTCTCTCCACCCCTTATCCCCCTCTTTCTCTCCCCCCTTCTCCCCCTCATTCCTTCTCTTCCCCACTCTTTCTCTTTCTCTCCCACTTTCTCTT
>ML787623.1:349257-386514 GCA_009831015.1 Picea engelmannii
ATATATGTTTTGAGCCAATTACATTTAGGGTTTAAACATAACTCCATGTTGTGAGGAACCCATACTCTCACCATGGTTTGGGAGGTCCACAACAAAATTTGGTGAGTTTCTCTCACATTATTTACCTTTTGCTGGAAAAGTTACTATTAAGTTGAAAATTATATGTAAATATCAAAACTATAGCACCTCTTTATGAGATGCTATGAAATAATATTTGCTAACATATACACACAAACATTAAAAGATTTGATGTAACAAATTTTTACTCTTTAAATGGAATAGCAGAAACGTAACAAATACATACTAAGAAAATACCTACCTACTCCTTGGTTTGTTGAAGCTCATTAGTTTTAGTGTAGTAAGAAGATGCTTCCAAGCATTATTTTTCCCAATTCCTTTTCCCACTTGCCTAGAGTGAAACGACAAAATTATACTCTCAACCAACTAGGATCCTAGACGGCTTCCTAGTTATAAGAAACCTTTTGGTCTCCTAGCCCTTTGTGCCCATGACACCAAGAACAATAATGCACATATTCTCTAAGAATATTGTCACAAGAAATATCTCTTCCAAGAAATTTTCCAAAACTCTCCACAAGCTCTAACCTCTCTTCCCCTCAACACCACTTCATCTTCCCATTTATCAAGTTTTTTGATCCGGATTATTTTCGGCATGAATTGAGAGTGGAGATATAATAAATAAATATATAGAGATATCTCAGATATCCAACAATATAACATAAATGGATCAGAGATGAAACCATAAACACATAGATACATTAATACAATTTCTATTAATGAGAAAAAATGTACAAAGACTGTAAAAATACAAAGTGAAAGACTCGCTAGAATAGTGGCAGCTTATCTCTGAAAAGAAGTGTGACGGCTAATCGCATTCGCAAGAACATGATTGTTACAATGAGACTCCAAAGGAACTTTTAACATAACTAAAATCCAAAACCCTAACCTCAGAAGATGAAAATCCAAAAGGTTTGTGGGCCCCGATGGGGGTAGTTGATACGCCAGCTTCCCGGGGGCGTAACTTTTGCATACGATCTTCGTTTAGGGCACTCGATATGCCTTTAGAAAGCTATAAATGAGAAGAACGATTTTGACTAACCCAAGCTAATGCCTTCGATAATTTCTTGGGCCAAAAATCCCCAAAAAATGTTGTTTAGGGCCCAAAACAGCCCTGGAAGTTTGGAACCTGAAAAACTGTTGAAAAACTGCTAAGGTGGAAAACTATTTTTCAATCCAATGGAGTAGGTGGGTGGCCACCGATATATACTTGGATCAATCCTACCTCCTTAGGAAGCAATGTATTAAGTCAGAAGCAGAAGTCAGTGGCTTTGAGTTTGGTAGAGGTTGAGTATATGGCAACTAGTCAGGCCAGTTGTGAGGCCCTTTGGCTTCTGGTGGGATTGTTTGGTGTGCAGTTGAGGCCTACTGTGATTTACTGTTGTAATCAAAGTTTCATCAAACTCTCAGAGAATCCAATTTTTCATGACCAGTCTAAGCATATCGAGATTCGGTATCACTTCATCCGTGATTATGTTTAGAGAGGAGTTGTGGAGCTAGAGTACATATCTACAGAGGAGCAGTTTGTAGACATACTCACCAAGGCATTGGGCAGAGCCAAGTTTGTATTTTTCAGGGACAAGCTTGGAGTGGTGAGTAACACTTTCCTCGGTATGAGGGAGTGTTAAATTTTTAATTAAATAAAGTACCAAGGCAAGTGTTTCTCTTCCCTAGGTGCCTAAGGAGGAGAAAGTGCCTAATGTGGGTCCTAGTCAAATTAATTTGTGAGATGCAAATTAAAAGATAAATTTATGACTAAAGTGAGGGTGAGTGAAGAGACACCTAATCTTAGACACTCATCGAATCTAATCTCAACCATTAGATTAGCAAACCCCGCACCTTCCCTCATGAGGTCGATTAGGGCAAGAGGGCGCACCCATTGTGGATAGTTCATTCATTTCTTGTTGAGAGAGCAAGAGAGAGCTAGGAGAGGTCGAGCTTGAGAAGAGAGACAACATTTGTTGAAGGAGAGAATGCATCCCAAGGCAAAGAGAAACACATATTTCAAGGCAACAGGCAACAAGGAAGAACAGGTTGTACCATATGGATTTATGAAGGACGTACAACAATAAATGTGCACAGAAATCGAGGTGGACAACAACTTTGTTTTTTGAGAGTATTGGCACACTTTTCAAGGCTACCATACAACATTTAATTGGCACAAAAATTGAGGAAGGAGATGGGCACACTTTTCTGGGTGAGAAAAGTCCATACAATCCGTATGGACCTGCACAAAAAATCGAGGACCATACCACAGAAAATTTTGGGAGCATTTTTCGAGGTGATGGCACATTTTTCAAGGCATTTTTTCTGCTGGGTTTTCCGTACATTCTTAGCGGAGTTTTGGCATGAATTTTGAGATAGTCCATACATCATTAATTGCTGGGACAACCGTACAGTTGTACGTATTTCTGGGACAAAAATCGAGGAGCATTTTCCAGGACTGTTCAGAAGGATTTTTCGTGAAAGAAAGTCGAGATAAGTTTGTGTAAATTTCTGAAGATGAATATGCTATAAAATAAATTTCTCAGAAGCTCAATAATAATAAAAATCCCTCTCTCACTGGTTTTCCTCTTGTGGGTTTTTCCAAGGTCAAAGTTAGACCGAAAATTCTTGTGTCTAAATTTTCTGATTTTTGCATACTGCTGATGTTTTATTTCTACACTGAAAACGATGTTCAGAATCCTCATGTTTCATTTCTGAAGTTTATTTTCTACTAAGTTTTTATATGCTGAAACTGTGCTGAAACAGTGTTGAAACTGTGTTGAAACTAGGTTTGGGAATTTAACTTTGGCTGAAAAATCAGCGAGACTGAAACTAGGTTGGGGTCTGAAATTTTAACATGGTATCAGAGATGAGTTGAAGGGAAGCAAAAATTTTAGCAGACAGAAATTTGGGACAGCAGACACTTCACAGGGAAATTTTTTAATTTGTGATTTTCAACATAAAAAGGGTCATGGCTACTAGTTTGAGAGTTGAGGACAGACTTGATGGGGTAGCAAATTTTGGTGCTTGGAAGGAGAGGATGATATTTATTTTGCAAGAGAACGAGTTGTGGGACATTGTGGAGAATACCACTACTCATCCTGTTGTGGTACCTATTGATGCTACTCTTCTTGCAGCCTATACTAAGAAGAGTATCAAGGATAAAATATTTATTCTTGATGCCATCAAGGATCATTTGATTCCTCACTTGATGGGGAAGACACATGCCTATGAGATGTGGGAGTCTTTGACTAAATTGTACCAGAGTACAAATGAGAACCGGAAGATGGTTTTGAGGGAAAAAATAAAGAGCATGAAAATGACCAAGGATGAAAATGTGGTCACATACCTTACTAGATTGACATAGGTGAGGGATGAGCTTGGAGCTGTGGGGGAAGCCATAGTTGACAGTGATCTTGTGAGAACAACATTGAATGGTGTTTCCAAACAATGGGCTATTTTTGTGGAGGTCATTATTGCTAGGGAGAAGCTTCCCAATTAAGAACGTCTTTGGGATGACTTTGTTCAGGAGGAGACTCGAAGAGGTTATGTGCATGGTATTTCATCTATAGGTCATGAGGAGGAGAATGTGGCTCTTGCTACCACTAGCAAGAAGAAGTTCAGAAAGGGTCCAAAGGGAGGACATAAGCCCAAAGGTGAAGGGAAGAAAGACATGAGCAAAGTCAAGTGCTTTGCTTTCCATAAGTTTGGGCACTATGCAAGATAGTTTCCAAACAAGAAGAAGAAACAAACAACAGCTTCAGCAGAGGTGGAAGAGTTTTCCACCAAGTTTGACAAGGAATTTTCCTTGATTGTGTGTCTTTCCTTGAGGACCACTACTCCCGATACTTGGTATATTGATAGTGGTGCCTCTCGCCATATGACAACATTTCGTGAGCACTTGACAGATCTTACTCAGTGTGGAGATGCATAGGTAGTGCTTGGAGATGACCGGGAGGTCAAGGTGGCTCCATGCACCTGAAACCACAACGCGCGAGTCAAAGGGAAATGGAGACCAAGGCCGGTTTTGTATATTAGGAAAATATTGCAGATTGAACTTCTGGGCAGAGTCAGAAGAAATAAATGGACGGGTTGTATTACATATGTGTGTGCCATGCTCAAGTCATTGGAATATCTCTTTCCCTTTGCATTTGATTTCAACACTCTGGATCCATTTCATTCCGAGACACTAGATTCATGAGAACATTATAAACAAAGTACTCAATAAAACCCGAGCATCTTGATTCATTTTCAGAAAATTCTTTTAGAGGATCTTATGAATATCGTCTAGATGAGACACAATGTGAAGGTGTTGCTGGTATTCAGGATGTTTTTTTTTTATGTCATGTTTTCAAGAAAAATGGAATAGATCCAAAGATTGAAGGCTGGAACGAATCACCAATATAGAGGAATTATTTACCTTCAGTAATGAATAATTCCTTTTCTGATAGGATGACCAAACTGGGTGCTATTGAAGATCTGTCAAACAAAGGTTACCCACAAATGAAGCAGGAAGAGGTCAACATCCAAGCAGATCTCACATTGCAATCAAAAATTTCATTTGAGAGACCAAGTGATAGAACTAATAACAATGTTTCTATTAATTAGTGGCTAGAGTTTATGCTTGATGACTCCAACTCAAGTTACATGTTGACATCCCCAGCCAATGCCAGAAATGATTTTTGAGCTTCAACAAGATACAGGTGACACCATTAAGTAGCTCAGAGATTATCACTAGATGTTTAGGGAGGTTATTTGGGATTGTTTCTAGATTCTAAGGTAGAGAGAAATAATCCAAATTTACTTGTTGGTTGGTCATCGAGGTTTATAGTTTCTCGTTTCAAGGCAGTCAAAGATATATGTGGAAATAAAATCCTATATTTCCAGGAGTACAACCAACAAGTATAAAATCAAAGCATCCAGTGAGGGATTCGATCCAGTTTTAAGATAGAAATATGGGGTACAAATGGCAGCTATATCATCATTTTTGAGGTAGCATTAGAGCACAAGTGGCACTTTCCATCATGGCATTCGAATTACAGTTGGGCGTTTACAGGAGAAATCCAGCAAGAAAAATATCATCTCCAGAACATGTGGCAGCAAATCAATTTTCCAGATTTCAACGCGGCAGTTGGGGCACAAATGACAGTCGAAGGATATCCAAATTTGCAAGTGGAAAATGATGGTTTCAAGCGTTTCCTATCTAAGAAGATTCGACTCCAACAAATCTCCAACAACCTCAAGCATTCGACTGATTTTGCATTTATGTTTTGATGCTATTAGAGTTTATTTGCCAACGAACGCTAACAACCTCCAGTGTTCAAGATGTTCAAGCAACAGTTGTCAAATTTGATTCTCCTTTAATTTACTGTTTTTGTTTATTTTAGGAGACAGTTTACAGGTGTCTAGATGATTGTAACTATTTTCTATTTTTAGAAAGCAGAGATGGAGCTGAAGTCTTTGAAGACTGAGACATTTTTTCTTATTTAGGGACATGAAAAAGATTTAAGGGGGGTTCGACCTGGGAGGTGTTTTTCCTTTTGGCTGGACCGTGGGCTTTTCCATTCTAGAAAACTTTTTCTGTAATCATTAAATGATTTATCAGTAATGGGCATGTTGTTTACAGGATTCTTGTGCGGAGGTGTTGGTGGCGTTTCTTTGCTCTGTTAAGTATTTTTCTTGTTATCCTTTCACTTGTTTTCAATTCTTATTGTCAGAAGATAGTAATAGAGCAGAACTTATTGGCAAAATACTCTGCATCTGATCTTTTGATAATCTTTATGTTTCTCTTCTAAAAATATCAGTTAAGGAATTCTTAGCTGCTCCTTTGCTTGCTTTTTTTTTCTCCCCTAGTTCTGCCTCAAATTGACACCATTCAAACTTAATTCGATCCAACATTTCCACTACCTTGCCCTGTGTAAGAGTTTTTTCTAGATCTGAGAGTGAATCAAATATTTAAGCATAGACCCCATTCTCCCAATGGTCCTCCTTGTTGTCCCAAACCAACCATTTAAAAAACCAAAACCCCAACCCCATACTTTCATAGCTAGCCTAACATCCATCCCATATAAACCAAGTTAAATCGAAAAGAGAGAGCCCTCTCTGAGTCTTGGAGGGCTAGATCCAAGACTACAAGCGGTTGAGACAATTACCCCCGTCAATTTCTTCTTCAACTGAGAAATTACAGAGCGTTAACAGACTGTTGACCTTCTCTTTTCCCTGCCATTCCCTTTCCTCACATCATTTTACACTCTTATTTTCTTCTTCTATATTCTTTAAGTGTGCTTGCATTATCCTTTATAAACATTTATGACATGTATTAGTGTGATAAAACTTAGAATAATACAATTAGAATCTTTTTCATCAAGATGAAAGGCCTGCTTCTTGTTTTAAATTTGAAAATCTAAAAAGGGGAAAAAGGTGCTACAAGAATACCGTTATTCTTGTAGCACTAGAATTAATCATTGATTAAAATGTGCCAAATCCCAAAGATCGTGTCAGCAGTTGTCCAAGATCATTTCCTAAAGATCCAATACCATTTATGATTATGATTGAGTCGTGTTTTCAATTTTGATAGTCATTCAAAGGAATTGGGTTTGTACTCAATAAGTTCAACATAAAATTGCAAGTTTCACGCCATGATTTCTAACATATGACACATGATTCAATTCATTGTATTTGTGTATTAGATTAAACATGTTTTGTAGGTAACGAAACTCTCCCACAACATTCATATTTCCAGAATTCCCAAAATTACTACTGATTGAAACCCTAAGCACTCATAGATCTACAGGGATTAAAATCAATGTTATGGATCCTAAAAAAAGTGGACAAATCACTCGTTTAGAACCAGAAGGCGTAGAATTGCTTGAGGGTTATCCTCAAATCTTGCAGAAGTTCAAAGATGCAGGGTGGTTTAATTTTTTCTCTACAGTCCAGGGTTATCATGAACAAATCTTCATGATTTTCATGCAAAATTTTGACATATTCGAGACAGTGGTGGGAAACGTTCTGATACATGTGACATATCATTCCATTGGGGCCACATGCAAGTTATCAGTATATGGAGAAAGGTGGTGGAAGAAGGATACACTTCCTGTCAAAATTTTGAATCAGTTTTTACTTCTAGAACATCAAAGCCCTAACTGGAGTCAAGATATTCCACAAAATTGGTTGAAGAACGAATGGAAAACCATTTTGATGATTATTCGCAGGTACATTACATGTGAAGGGAGGTTTTACCTTGTTCACCTTTATCATATTAGGTTGTTTATGCTTTTGAATGGTGATAGTCCTCTATGTTTACCCTTCTTTCTATTAAAAAGTTTGTCAAAGATGTCTAAAAGGATACAAACCCATCCTGCAACCGCTGGTAAAACTTTATTTCATCAAAGACTTATCAAGACCTTGTTATGTATGCATTGGGAGAAGTCCAATGTTCTTGGGACTGGTTGCTTGAATCACTCAATATTGAAGAACAAGAATCCAAGCATAAATCCACTCTAGAAAAGAGATCCAAAAAAAAGAGGGTTCCTAAATCTTCTGTTACAACAAAAGAAAGTTCCCATGTATCTAGAATAACCAGATCTAGAAAAAGTAAGTTGCAGTCACAACAGGAGACTGAAGATTTAAAGAAATATTCCCCTGTTAAATCTCTTGTTCCAAAATATAAACCTAAATATTGCAAAAGAATACATGTTAGAAGATCGACTAAGAATAAGATTGAACAGTCCAAAAAAATGCAAGATGAACCTGTAGCAGAAGTTAAAGGTAAGAAACTGAGCAAGAAATGAAAGAGTAAACAAGTATTGAATTATTCCAGCAGACCTAAAACCAGGGAAACTAATAAGTTGAGGTTAAATTAAAAATCCTTATTCCATGTCGCTATTAAGAAAGAAACTTTAAGTGTCTTTGATGATGATACAATGGAAAATACAGAGGAAGGAAAGGAACAATCACAAGTAACTTCTTGAAACAAATTGAAAGAATTTAAATTGGAGCATGAAGAAGAGAATTATAATGAACCCATGGAGAATATCTTTCACAAGAAACAAAGAAAAAATGAGAAGGGTAAACAAATTGTAGAGCACAAAATGAGGCATGTAACTAAGGAAACCAAAAAGCTAGGTCTAAACTCTGAATATTTATTCAAGTCCTCTTTGAAACAAGAATATTTAACTGTTCTTGAAGAAAATCTATAGAAAACTAATATTAAGAAAGAACTTGACTATATTCCAGAGACATAAGAGCTACAGGATGTTCATAAGATGAAAATATAAAAAAGTGATGAAGAAAAAGAGATTGTTGGAGGAGCATCTTAAAATGGTCTTAACTATGAGTTTAAAGAAAAAAGGCCCAAAATTTTCATTGACCTAAATCGACCTGCTCCAGATGAGGATTATACTGAATTCATAATAGAGAAAAAGGATTAAAAAGACACGGTTAAAGAATTGAAAACCAAGATTATGAAACTGGAACAGGAAAAGTGGATGATATAAAAATGGAATGCCAAGCAACAATGATGCAGGAGCATCTCTCCACATCATCCAGCCAGCCAGCCAGCCATGTCAGCGTGTGCATTCAAGGCTGAAGAGAGGTGCAGCCCTCGTCTTCAATTTTGAATTTGAATGTAATTAATGTTGTAGGTTGTTGAGCCATGGAGACGTGCCTTTTTGTAGGCATTAGAGTAGGTAGGACTTAATGCTTGTAAGGCTGAGATCTAGATCTGATTTGTGGACTAGACAACCCATTCAATGTAATTGAATAGGGTAGGTAGATTTGGAGGGAAGAGCTCAAAGAGCCCCCTCAGGTAAAAGAGATCAGTATCTCATTTTGGTGAGAGGCTAACAAAGAAAAGAAGAGAAGAGAAGAGATTCCGCGAGTAGAGAGAAGAAGAGAGGATCCATGACCTTGTTACAGGCCGTGCTCAGGAACACCTTGTAAATACAGGCGTTTGCCATTTTTAATACAAATAACAGTTTTTCCTGCATGACTATGTGTTAAATGAATGTCTGTGAGTGTTCTTCATATGATATGAATGTATGATGTAGGTTTTAATTTGCAGGAGTTGGTTTGATTTCAGGGGAAGGTCTTTGAGGTTTCATGCCAGGAGGGTGTGACAGAGTACTTCGCTCTATGAATACCAGTGCACTGAATCACTTCTGAATATTGCGGGTTCAGACAAAGACATGCTACAACACATGAACTGAATTCAACAGCTTAGGAGGAGGACCTCAAGGTTGTTGAACACCTTGGAGGCAAGGCTATGTAGGGAGAACACAGTTGCATACAGAAGCTCTGAGGAGTTTTGTGAAGCTCTGCGAGGAGGGCATTGGGCAGGTGTAAGAAGTGCACAGAAGAACTCTACTATGAGTTCTGTATAACTCTTCCAGGAGGGCATTGAGTAGGTGTGTAGATAGGCACAAGGAAAAAAACTCTTTGAGTTCTAGATTTGAGGAAGAATCTGTTGAGGTACCTTCACAGGGTTGCTGAATACCCTGAAAGTCTCAGCAAGAGGTTGCTTGAGCAGAAGGATAGCCAGGAGGGCCTTACATTCTCCAGCAGGGGGAGAAAGGAAAAAGGATGAGTTTCCTTGGAGGTCGAAGCTACAGGAAGGTTCAAGAGGGATAGCACCTTTGTGTGTGCGTGAAGACTCTGCAGAGGCACAGGAGTCAGAATCCTTTTGAGGATCTGAGAAAAGAAGCTCATGAGAAGTAGTGCTTTCAGCACACGGAGTCTTAATTGCAAAGGAGTGCAGAAGCCGCAGAACTCTTTGGAGAGTCCAGAGTTCCCAAAGCTCAGGAGGGACAGTGTTTTCATATATGCGCGGGAGGACTCGGATCATGGAGCTCGTAGAAACGGAACAAAGGTCGAGGCCTTTGAGAATTTGAAATTCTAGCAAATCTGCGAGAAATATGTAGAAGCTCGGGAGGAGAAACAGCAGTCGTCCGGTCAGACTGTAAAAGAGACTTGGACCATTGGTTTTCACATCCAGGAGGTAGTGCAACAGAGGAGCGCACAGAAGAAATCGATATGAACCGTCAGATCTTGAGCAGATCACCCGTTAGTCGTTGGATATGACAGGAGCTGCACGAGGTTTAAACTTCATGAACAGGAGGGTGAAAGTTCCGAAGGAGTCAGGATATTGGGACTTCAGCGATCAGTAAATCGGGAGTCTCGAGGACAGGAGATTGGGAATCTCCATGGTGAAAATAGCGAATTCAATCTGGACCGTCCATCAGTTGGGACACATGGCAGAGATTGAGGAACCGTCGGTGTTTCGGCTATAGGGGTTTCAAGTTGACAGAGAAATTATGTCATCAGGATATCGACAATCAGGATATCGGAGGTCCTGAGGATGAGAAGTCAGGACACTAGACATCAAAAGTCCCGAAACAACGAAAATTGATCTAATACATCCGTCTGAGGAAGGACGCGTGTCACGCGATCATCCAATTCGGAGATCCGGACACCAGGACTCACATAAGTGAGCTTTTTGAATTTGCAGTTGGCGAAGTTTGAGACTTGATCTGAACCTTCCATCCATTTGGGACACGTGGCGAAAATTTAAGGGTTTGGAAAAGTCCCGAAAGGGGAGAGTCCATCGGAATTTCTGGATTCGGAGAATCGGGGGTCCCGTGGACAAGAGGTCCATGTATTTCGGATTTTAAAATCCCAAAATCATGAAAGGAAGGGAAGGCTAGGAAAACATTCATTTCAACATTTCGTTTGTCGGTATATCGGGAATTGAGAGGTCGAGAGGTCTGACCCTCAAATAGGTAAATCTCGAAAGATATAAGACTGCGGTCTTATGAGGACTGGTCACATGGACTAGAGCGTAGCTAGACGGGGCTAAGGCGAGAAGGGGCTCTTGCAAGGTTAAGTCCCGAAGGGCATAGAGTCATGGACCTATAAGATGGTGGTCATAGGGACCAGAATATAGCCTAGGGGGCTAATGATGATTGGAGTCATTTCGAGATATTGGAATTCGAGAGATCGGAAGAATCGAGGGAAAATGCATTTTGGCATTTGAAACCCCAAAATCCCGAAAGGAGATAGGACTGCGGTCATATAAAAGGGAGTTCGTATGGACCCAAAAGTCTAGCCCAGGGGACTAGCAGAAATTGAAGCATCTCGGGATATCGAAGATCAGGAAATTGGGAAGGCAAAGGGTTGCGACATCGGGGATTGTGAAACCCCGAAGCCCGAAATTTTATTTTTCTCTCACGAAGAGAACAATGATTATACCTAGAGGCTCCAAGGAGCAGAAAAGACCTGTGGGTCAATTTTAATAGAGATTCCAGTGGAGAATTGAAAGAGCCACTCTGGCTCAAGGGAAAAAATTAGAACGATCCTCAAGACCGAGAGGTCAGCGCAGAGGCCTTTTCCAAGGCAGAGGGGTAGCTTGCGTCAGGTGTGGTATTAGAGCGAGAACTCTGTTTGTATATTTCTAGTAGAGGGAGAATACAAAAGGAGATAGAGTGCTGGAGACTCTGTAAATGATGGCTTGCAAGTGAGCAGCAGGTTTGCCAGGAGAGAAGACAAAGATAGACACATGGCTACTGAAGGCCATAGGTATGCTGGAAGGAAAAGCCCAAAGATGATGAGCACAACCAAAAGGGGGAAAGAACTTGCCGACATCAGGGCAATAATGGAGGAGCTTGAACTGCAGATGCAACAGAATACAAGGTCAAGATGGGTATATGAATGGCCCATGAAGAAGCCGAAGGTAAATTGGCCAGTCAAGGAGTTGATGGCTAGAAGACAACGTAAGTTGTTAAGAGGATGGTTGAGGCATACTGAAAACCTCGACGGACCTGAGGAGATGGTTCAGATATGTGAACCAGAGACTGGGAAAATTCTCAGTGAAGAGAATGAAATGGGATCAGCTAGAGATCTCAAGAACTGCCAGGAGGGTAGAGAGGAAATTCCAAATTTCTAGGTGGGAAAGGAGTTGAGATCAGTTGAAGATATTATGGACTGTCAGGAGGACAGCCAAGGAATTTCACATTGCTAGTTGGGCAATGAAATGAGGTCGTTGTGGGATCTTGGAGACTGCCAGGAGGGCAGTGGAAGCATATTGAATTGCCAGGAGGGCAGAGATAAGAATATGAGATCGTCTGAAAGTATCATGGACTCGGAGGTGAGTTCAATTCAGCAAGGGGTGCTGATGAAGATGGGATCGGTTGATCTCATAGTCTGCCAGGAGGGCAGCAGGAAAATTCCATATTGCCAGGTGGGCAGGGATGAACAGATGAGACTATATGAGAGTCTCATAAACTCAGAGGTGAGTTTGGATCAGCAGGTGTAGTTGACAAAAGAGGAAGATCGGAGAAATCTTCTGATGATTGGGGGAATCTAATTATTCCTACCATTTGCCCAAGAGGAGGTATAAATATGCGTTGCGGTTGATAAGGAAACAACAACAAAAGAAGGACAGCTAGATGAGACTGTCAGAGAAGAATTGGAGAAGACTTTGGAAGTTGCCCAAGAAGAAGAAGTGGATGATGAGCAATTCGAGGAATGGTTCAATATTTTCAGCTAGGAGACTGAAAGGACTGCAACCTGGGATTTTGCAGAAGAAGAAGGGGAAGCAACAAACAACATTAGTCTGTATGATCTGTATGAACATATTGAATCCCTAGAGAGAAGGGTAATAGTGAAGAGCATGCACATCCAACAGGTGAAGTTGGTAGCAGATGAAGAATGCACGGGAGATCACAATGATCTGCCCATTTGCAAAAAAAAATTGCAGCTGGGGAGACTGCATGAACATGGCCAGCCAATTCAGCAGTTGGATGAGGTGATAGAAGACATCAGAAGGCCTATGGTAGAGTCAACAGAGACTACTAGCAAGGAGAAGTTGGGTAGAAAGGCAGCAACAACGCAGTAGCAGAAGCAGCAACAACAGCAGGGGGATGGAGCGGATGAACAACTCCAAAGGATGATTTGGGATCTAGGAGGATTTCCATATCTGATATGGGAATCTCATGAGTAGGAGCTCATGAATTTTTCAGCTGAGGAGTATGATGCATGAGCATCTCTCCACATCATCTAGCCAACCAACCAGCCATGTCAGCGCATGCATTCAAGGCTGAAGAGAGGCACATCCCTCATCTTCAATTTTGAATTTGAATGTAATTAATGTTGTAGGTTGTTGAGCCATGGAGCCGTGCCTTTGTGTAGGCATTAGAGTAGGTAGGACTTAATGCTTGTAAGTCTGATATCTAGATCCGATTTATGGACTAGACATCCCATTCAATGTAATTAAATAGGGTAGGTAGATTTGGAGGGAAGAGCTCAAAGAGCCCCCTCAGGTAAAATAGATGAGTATCTCATTTTGGTGAGAGGCTAACAAAGAAAATAAGAGAAGAGAAGAGAGTCTACGAGTAGAGAGCACAAGAGAGCAGTCGTGACCTTGTTACAGGCCGTGCTCAGGAACACCTTGTAAATACAGGCATTTGCCATTTTTAATACAAATAGCAGTTTTTCCTACATGACTATGTGTTAAATGAATGTCTGTGAGTGTTCTTCATATGATATGAATGTATGATGTAGATGTATGTTGTATGTTTTCATTTGTAGGAGTTGGTTTGATTTCAAGTGAAGGTCTTTGAGGTTTCATGCCAGGAGGGTGTGATAGAGTACTGCGGTCTCTTAATACCGGTGCACTGAAGCACTTCTGAATACTGAGGGTTCAGACAAAGACGTGCTACAACACATGAACTGAAGTCAATAGCTCAGGAGGAGGAACTCAAGGTTGTTGAACACCTTGGAGGCAAGGCTCTGTAGGGAGAACATAGTTGCATACAGAAGCTCTGAGGAGTTCTGTGAAGCTCTACAAGGAGGGCATTGGGCAGGTGTAAGAAGTGCACAAAAGAACTCTGCTGTGAGTTCTGTATAACTTTTCCAGGAGGGCATTGAGTAGGTGTGTAGATAGGCACAAGGAAAATAACTCTTTGAGTTCTAGATTTGAGGAAGAATCCGTTGAGGGACCTTCACAGGGTTGCTGAATACCCTGAAAGTCTCAGCAAGAGGTTGCTTGAGCAGAAGGATAAGCCAGGAGGGCCTTACATTCTCCAACAGGGGGAGAAAGGAAAAAGGATGAGTTTCCTTGGAGGTCGAAGCTACAGGAAGGTTCAGGAGGGATAGCACCTTTGTGTGTGCATGAAGACTCTGCAGAGGCGCAGAAGTTAGAATCCTTTTGAGGATCCGAGAAAAGAAGCTCAGGAGAAGTAGTGCTTTTAGCGCATGGAGTCTTAACTGCAAAGGAGTGTAGAAGCCGCATAACTCTTTGGAGAGTCCAGAGTTCCCAAAGCTCAAAAGGGACAACGTTTTCATATACACACAGGAGGACTCAGATCGCGGAGCTCACAGAAACGGAACAAAGGTTGAGGCCTTTGAGAATTTGAAATTCTCCCAAATCTGGGAGAAATATGTAGAAGCTCGGGAGGAGAAACAATAGCCATCCGGTCAGACTGTAAAAGAGATCTGGATTGTTGGTTTTCACATCCAGGAGGTAGTGCAACAAAGGAGTTCACAGAAGAAATCGATCTGAACCATCAGATCTTGAGCAGATCACCCGTCAACCGTTGGATCTGACAGGAGATGCACGAGGTTTAAAATTCGTGAACAGGAGGGTGAAAGTTCCAAAGGAGTCGGGATATCGGGACTTCAGCGATCGGGAAATCGGGAGTCTCGAGGACAGAAGATCAGGAATATCCATGGTGAAAATAGAAAATTCAATCTGGACCGTCCATCGGTTGGGACACATGGCAGAGATCGAGGAAACCGTTGGTGTTTCAGCTACCAGGGTTTCGAGTTGATAGAGAAATTGTGTCATCGGGATATCGGCAATAGGGATATTGGAGGTCCTGAGGATGAGAATTCGGGACACTCGACATCAAAAGTCTCGAAACAACGAAAATTGATCTAAGCCATCCGTCTTAGGAAGGACATGTGTCACGCGATCATCCAATTCGGAGATCCGGACACCTGGACTCACATAAGTGAGCGTTTTGACTTTGTAGTTAGCGAAGTCTGAGACTTGATTTGAACTGTCCATCCATTTGGGACGCATGGCAGAAATCTAAGGGTTCGGGAAAGTCCCGAAAGGGGAGATTCCATCGGAATTTTGGGATTCGGAGAATCGGGGGTCCCGTGGACAAGAGGTCCATGTATTTCGGCTTTTAAAAGCCCGAAATCATGAAAGGAAGGAAAGGTCGGGACAACAGTCATTTCATCATTTCGTGTGTTGGCATATCGGGAATCGAGAGGTCGAGAGGTCTGACCCTCGAATAGGTAAATTCTGAAAGAGATAAGACTACGGTCTTATGAGGACTGGTCACATAGACTAGAGCGTAGCCAGACGAGGCTAAGGCGAGAAGGGGATCTTGCGAGGTTAAGTCTCAAAGGACATAGATCCGTGGCCCTATAAGATGGTGGTCACAGGGACCAGAATATAGCCGAGGGGGATAATGATGATTGGAGTCGTTTCGGCATATCGGAATTCGAGAGATCGGAAGAATCGAGGGAAAATTCATTTCGTCATTTGAAACCCCAAAATCCCGAAAGGAGATAGGACTGCGGTCATATAAAAGGGAGGTCATATGGACGCAAAAGTCTAGCCCAAGGGACTAGTAGAAATTGAAGCATCTTGGGATATCGGAGATCGGGAAATCGGGAAGGCAAAGGGTTGCGACATCGGGGATTGTGAAACCCCGAAGCCCAAAATTTTATTTTTCTATCGCGAAGAGAACAATGATCAGACCTAGAGGCTGCGAGGAGCAGAAAAGACCCATGGGTCAATTTTAATAGAGATTCCAGTGGAGAATCGAAGGAGCCACTCCGGCTCGAGGGAAAAAATTAGAATGATCCTTAAGACCGGGAGGTCAGCGAAGAGGCCTTTGCCGAGGCAGAGGGGTAGCCTGCATCAAACAAGAAAAGTTAGAGAAACTAAAGAAGAAGAAAAAGGACAAAAAATATTGCTCAAAGAGGTAAGAGGGACAAACATCAAACTTTATTCTCATAATGTGGTTCTGAAAACCAAGCTGAAACAAAGATAGACAAAAAGTTCTACTTCTATTATACAATGAAGAGTTCAAAAAATTGAGGCATCATACATTTTTGATTTTTTTTTGCTGAATACAAGGAATACCTATGCTAAAGATTTTGAGAGATGTTATCAAAATCTACACAAAGGCAGAGTATTATTGAAAATGAATGGTGAATACAGGAGTAACCTTTACAATTAAGGAGGACCATGTAGTAGAATTTTTGTATATTTATCTGCATCAGTTGTCGAGGTAATTCGAGTCAATCCAGAATTTTTTCTTCACAACAAGGGCATTCATTCTTCATGCCAATTTTGAAGGACTAGCTCAACATCAGAATCACCCGTTATTTTGTGATATTTGAATATTTCATCAGATCATAACTAGTCAAATATCAAGTTATTTATCTAAAGACTAGGTTGAAAAGATCTGAATGCATATATGCAAGAGGATATGTTTCCTAATTTCTAGCTAGAAATTAGGATCATATCAAAACTTCATCTAGAAAGTAGGATCCTTAGAAACTAATTGTTGTGTATAAAAAGAGAACTTATTGACAAAATTAAGGGTTGAATGGTTGGGAGCCATTGACCATTTTTTATAAAACTCTGTTTCAAATTGTAAGACAAATACTTATTTCGTTCTGGTACTAAATGGAAAAGGCTATCTGATGGTTAGATTTATATCCTTGTCTATATTTGTATCTTTTCTTACTTGGATGCATGTTAATATTTTGCCAAGCATTTGATGTATCTTGTTTGTGAGTAAGCCAGTGGAAACTTTACTATTTGTTTGTTCATAATCACATTTGTATTTAAGTGCATTTCTCTTGTTTCTTGAATGATATTTGGGATCATGATTTTCAAATGTGAGTGGACAAATTAAAATCTTTCATATTTTCTTTGTATTTTGTATTACATCTGCCATCTAATTTATCAAATTGAATGCCATTTACTAAGCCATTGAGATATGAATTTGTTCTTTCATGTTAGAGACTAATATTTTTATATTTCCTTTAACCCAAACTTCAAATCAATTTCAAAACCCAATATACATTTATCTATAAAATCCATTGAAATAATTTGATGATGCCCTAGCTTTCCATTTAGTAGTCAAGTGCAACTTTAGGGACTAACATATTTTAATGTCGTTGTCCGGGACGAAGACACAAAGTATTTTCCCTGGGTGAACGATAAAGATCACATCTAAATCTTGATGGTGGACAAGATTTTAGACATTCATGTGTGATTGTATATTATTCACCAGAAGACTACTCTTTAGTAGTTTTGGCTCCTAAAAGAGAGGGTAAAGGAATTAAACCTCCTCTAACCTTATCACCATCTACAAAAAAACATGTGACCAGAAGAAACTCAGATCTAAATCATCATCCATCAGTATCTGATCCTCAAAAGTTATTAAGAAAGTCTAAATATACTCAAGGACAATCCTCTTCTTCTAAAGATAAGTCTTCAGCTGTAGAAGTTGTACCTGAAATTGAAACAAAACCTATTATTCAATCTTCATAATTATCTTTTCCTTTAACTATTTCAGAATTGAATTTTAAACAATGGAAATTATTCTTCGAGCTTATCAAAGAAGAACAAACAAAAAATTTATCTATAGTTGAAGCTTTGAGAAATTTTACCATAGATACTAAAAGTGAGCTTGATCAACTTTTATCTTCATCCACACCTCAGTATAGTTCTTCTGAAGAAGCTAAACCACACTTTCAAACCTTTGACAATCCTTTATTTCTTGAACCTTCTTCTCATTTCAATTCAGAAAAGAAACCCTTGATCTCATCAGTTGAAAATCATAAACCTACAACAATTGTGACAAATATGACTGTAAACAGAATGGATGCAATTGTTGCAGCAATATATGCACCATTGATTCTACCAAAAGTATTGTATGCTTTTCCATCAAATGATTATATGAAGTATTTGCCAAGATTTAATGGAGAAGTAGAGGTCACTGCTGAAGAGAACTTGAATTATTTCTACAGTTTTGCAGATAACTTTAATGTGGAGCATGCAAATGTTTGGATGAGACTTTTTGTGCAGAGTTTAGATGGAGAAGCAAGGAAATGGTTCATAAGTCTCCCTACTAATTTTATTGTTGATATTGATGCACTAGATGACACCTTTTTGAGACATTAGGGAGATAAGAAGGATTATTTGTATTATATCACTGAATTTGGTTCTTTGAAAAGGAAACAAGGAGAATCTATATCAGATTTCACTAAAATATTTAATAAAATGTATAGTAAGATTCCAGTGGAAATTAAACCCACAGAAACATCTGCCAAAAATACTTTTGCCAATTCTTTTGATGCTGAGTTTTCTCTTTTGTTGAGAGAAAAAAGGTCTGCCACTTTGAATTTAATGCAAGAAGCAGCCATTGAAGTGGAATCCAATATATTGGCAGCAGAGAGGTTGAAATAAAAGAATGATAGATATAAGAAAAAATAGAAAGAAGAACTTCCTTCTTCCTCTAATACACCATCTGATTCAAAGATTGATGAAATGGACAAAATGATGAAAGATTTAACATATGAGATGGCTAGACTTAAGATGGAAACAAAGCAACCTGGAAGACCTACACAAGAGGGTGGATATAGAAATCCCAATCAGTTCATAAGGTATGTTGGCCCTTGACCAGGTTTGGAGGAAACGCTGGTCATGTTTGACAATTTTTGGGATTTCGACAGGCTGGTCGAAGACGGAGCGCCCAGGCGAAGCAAAGATCGTGGGAAATCGCCTTTTTGCAGGATTTTTGGGTTTTTAGGGTTTATGTAATGGGTATGGGATGTTGGCCCATGGGTTTACCCATGTTTATGTTGATATTATGGTAGCTACGGGAGGTATTTACCTCCACGTGTAAACCTGACAAGAATAAAATATTATGGGAAACAAGAAGAAGCCCTAATTATTTGGCTAATAACCCTAGAAGAAAAGTCATCTCAAGAGGATAATTTGTATTAGGTTATTAGCCTCCAAGAGAAGAAGTCGGCTAAAGGAAATATTATATACTAAGTAAATAGGCACCTAGAATGAGAAGTCGGCCCAGGCAGTTTTCCAGTTTTAGTATAAATACAGGAGGCCAGTGTTCATTCTGGAAGGCATTCTCAGAACTACAGAAGAAACACTTGTTCACACTGTAGCTGGCCAATTTGTGTGCAAGTTTGGAGAATAGTTTCCATTGCAGTTGTTGCAACTAGCAGATTTTGGTTTTGGCCTGGACTGTCTCTTGGTTATAGTTTGGACTCTCTAATCAGCTCTTGTTACTCCTGTTTGATGCGCTATCCTTGGAGAGAGGTGCACTATCTTGTTTAGGATATCTAGCCTAGGGTTTGCTTCTGAAATGATTCTCTGTCAAGGTTAAGGTGCTCGGGGGTGGCTTCGGCCTATGGTTGGGTGACAATAGTGATATTGTCTATGTTTAAACGAGCACATCTATTATATTCTAACAGGTTATGGGACCACACCTCCTTCATTCAGTCTAACCACTGGAAGGGAGTGTAGCCATAAGGATACTAAGCTTGTTGAAGAAATTCCACTAGGGTTTCTAGAATGAGTAGTCACCAAAGCACTGTCGCTAGGGTTACTAGCAGGTGTAGTTGTAGGAAACGTAATCCTCTCATTGAGGCACCTTGAGTGAAGGGATTGACCTAATTTCTAGACATACTAGAGCACCCTAGCCTAGCGCATCTCCTGGTACTCTTAGAAAGCCAAGATGTCATGTTTGAGTTTTTGGTCAAATCTAGGGTTGACCAAGTCAAAGAAACCATGGCTTACTCTATGAAGTTAGAAAACAAGTTAGATGGGGCTTCTAACTTCATAGCGTGGAAGACAAGGATTGACCTCATCCTTGCCAAGAATAAAGTGTTGGATATTGTGAAAGCAAATATTGTGGAACTAGAGTTTCAGGAAGGAAAAGAGAAGGAACCGCAAAACATTGCAGTTATGGAGAAGTTCAGAAAAAATTGGACAAGAAATGAGTCTGAAGAATGAGCTCCATGACATGATGATGAATGATGATGACAACATAACATCAATACTTTGTGAGAATCTCTTATTTAAGAGATCAACTACAATCTATTGAAGAGATCATTTCAGAAAAAGGAATTGATAAACATAGTACTCAATGGTCTTCCCAAGACATGGGATACATTTGCCACAAGCATGAACACAAGGAAGGAGTATCCTACATTTGAAGAACTTTGGACTTGTTGTACACAAGAAGAATCAAGAATCAATGCAAAAGAGAAACCCCAAAAGAAGTACGATCATCAATCCTTCACAACAAGGGTCAAGGATTTCAGGAATAAAAAGAAGTTTGTCTCTAGGAAGAAACCAAATCAAGAGAAAGATATGTCAAGAATACAATGCTTCAATTGTTGAAAGTATGGTCACTACAAGAATCATTGTCCCGAGTTAAAGAAAAGGAAGGAAACAAATGAAGCATCAGTTTCCGAAGAAAGGGAACCCTCAAAGAAAGCGAAGCCAGACAAAACATACTTATTCTTCTAAGACAAGGTAACAATACTTTTCATAGTTCTTGTACATACCATGTTTTGCATATCTATTTCTATAAAATAATATGTTCAAAGATAAACTATACCTATGGAAGAACAATAAGATAAGGATTGCTATCACAATGACTACAAGTTATGAAATACACATGAAAGGATGAAGTACATCAACAAACCCTGGTAACAATTCATGTGGAAGTTATTGAATAAGTAACAACTGCAAGAGAAGCCGAAATCATAATCAATCTTGAATAAACCTAGAATAAGTAAAAGATAGAAAGCGGTCAACAATCAAGAGGAAATTGGAAAAAGAATTGTGACACTTTGCAGAAGGCAACAAGGATGCAGACGAAAGCATGGGCTCTATTAGTTAGAGGGAGTTGATGACAAAATTCCAAAAGATGAGGATGCACTCATGTATGAAGCAAGGATTAGGAGGGAGATAATCCTAAATAATATGATGCAATGAAGATGATGAAGTATCTATCCATGCTCCCATCTATTAATATTATGGTAGCTGCGGGAGGTATTTACCTCCATGTGTGAACTTGACGAGAATAGAAGACTCCGGAAAGCAAGAGAAAACCCTAATGAGTTGGCTAATAACCCTAGAAATATTGTCGGCTCAAGAAGATAATTTATATTAGGTTATTAGCCTCCAAGAGAAGAAGTCGGCCAGAAATAATAATAATATAGTGAATAGACACATATCCAGAAGGAGAAGTCAGCCCCAACAAATCTGATAGAACCACTATAAATATAGGGCACCAGTTCTCATTTGACACATCTCAGAATTGCAGTTCCGAGTTTGGTGCGCACTGCAGTTCCCAGTTTGGTGCGCACATGTGTAGGAGAGTTGCAGGTGCAGCTACAACAGCAACTAGTTTTCAATATGATCTTGGACTATTTCTTGGCTGGGGTTTGGACTATCTGATCAACTATTGTTGGTGCGCTATCCTTGGAGGAAGATGCACTACACCTTGTTTGGATATCTAGCCTAGGGTTTGCTTCTGGAGTAATTCTCAATCAAGGTTAAGGTGTCGGCCTATGGTTGGGTGATGAGGGTATCATCAATGGTAAAATGAGAACACATTCTTCTATATTCTAACATGTTATGGGCCCACACCTCCTTCATTCAGTCTACATTCTAGAAGGAAACATAACCGCTAGGATATTGAGCTCACTGAGGAATTTCCTCTAGGGTTACTAGCAGAAGCAACTCCCAAGACACTACCTCTAGGGTTACTAGCAGGAGTAGTTGTAGAAACCCTAAACCTCTTGTTGAGGCACCTTAAGTGAAGAGATTGACCTAATCTCCAGACAAATAAGTGCACCCTAGCCTAGTGCACCTCCTGATACTCTCAGCAAGCCAAGACGTGAAGTTTGAATTTCTAGTCAAATCTAGGGTTTGACCAAGTCAAGAAGCCATGAAAAACTCTATGAAGTCTGAGAACAAGTTAGATGGAGCCTCTAACTTCAAAGCATGGAAGACAAGTATCGACCTCATCCTTGCCAAGAATAAAGTGATGGATATTGTGAAAGGAAAGATCGTGAAGCCAGAGCTTGAAGAAGGAAAAGAGAAGGGACCACAAAATGTTGCAGCTATGGAGAAGTTCAAAGATGTTGAAATCAATTCCATGAGTATCGTAGTGGATTCTATAAAATACCACTTGATACACTACATCTCCCATATTGACTCATCAAAGAAGATGTACGATGCCCTAACAAATCTCTTCTAACTCAGAAACATCGAACAAGTTATAAGTCTGAAGAATGAGCTCCGTGACATCAAGATGAATGAGGATGACAACATAGCATCATACTTTGTAAGGATCTCCCAGTTAAGAGATCAACTACAAGCTATTGAAGAGATCACTTCAGAGAAGGAATTAGTGAACATAGCACTCAATGGTCTTCCCAAGACATGGGATGCATTTGCGGCAAGCATGAACACAAGGAAGGAGTATCCGACATTTGAAGAACTATGGACTTGCTGTGCTCAAGAAAAATCAAGGATCAATGCAAAATAGAAACCCCAAAATAAGTACGATGATCAAGCTTTCACAACAAGATTCAAGAACTTCAAGAACAAAAGGAAGTTTGGTTCAAGGAGGAAGCCAAATCAAGAGAAAGACATTTCAGAAGTGCAATGCTTCAACTGTCTAAAGTTTGGTCACTACAAGAATCATTGTCCCGAGCTAAAGAAAAGGAAGGAGAATCAAGAAGCATCGATTTCTGAAGAAAAGGAACCTACAAAGAAGACTAAGAAGGATGGAAGAGACTTCTTCTTCTAAAAGGTAACAACACTCTTCTTATTTCTTGTTTGCATCGTCTCTGTACATATCTTGTTTGCATCGTCTATGTACATATCTTGTATATGTATCTCTTGGAAGATAACGTGTTCCAAGAAGAACTATACCTATGGAAGAACAAACAAGATGAAAATAGATATCATTAGATAATACACATGAAAGAATGAAATACAAATCATGTGGAAGCTATTAAAAGATAAAGCCAAATCAATCATGAAGAGACTTATAAGAAGAAAAGACAAAAAGAAGTCAACAATCGAGAGGAAATTGGAAAAGGACTTATGACGTTTTGTAGAAAACAACAAGACATAAGTGTGGACTTTGTTATACAAGAGAGCCAATTATACATTGCAGAAGACAATAAGGATGCAGATTGAAGCAAGGAATTTGTTAGACGCAGGGAGCCAATTACATGCACTTATACATGAAGCAAGGATTAGGAGGGAGCTAATCCCATGGTCCATTGAAGATGATGAAATATATATCAATGGTAGCATCCATGAAAGACAGTACGTGTTCAGTTCAACCGCAAAAGAAGACTTCTTTGAAGGAAAGCCTTAAAGTATTCCTAGTTGTACATCGAGATCCGTGATCCTATGATGAAAGGAAGAAGTGGAATCTCTAGAGCATGGAATCTATAAGAAACTCCATGGACCCAAAAGCTAAAGAAAAACATGAAGAAGAACATGAAGATTCCAAGAAAGAAAGAAAATCCAGAACAACCAGTTATAATATTAAGAATCAAAAGATTACCAGCCTGATATGAACTCACCAAAAGCAATCAAGCAGAAGAACTACAAGTCGTGATAAAGAACAAGTGTATGGAAGACTTATGAACTAAAGCATTGCGAGACCTAGAACTAGAGGTTCTCCCAGATGGAGGGAGAAGACTATGATGATTACTTGTTCCAGTAAACCAGACTTATCTCTACATAAGTCATTATATCATTTGCAACATCCATGAGTCGAAATTCTACATCAGATGAATGAAAAGAATGTTCTCCAGAGAAATTGAATAAAGAGAATATGAAGAGAAATATCAAGACCTTGAGGCATACCAGAAAGAGACTCATGTACACAGATAGAAGAAGGTAACTTGGTGGAGAACCTCCAGTGCATAGCAGAAGGGTGGTGAAGATTTCCTATAACATCAAGATGACTACTCAGTAGATCAGATCTGATGATGATAGAAGAAGTGCCACATAGATATGTTCCAGTTTTCCAACTATGATATACTCTATTTTTCAGATCTACATGAAGCCTTCACAGTGTTCCAAACTAAAGTACATTTGAAATCAAGCATTACATTATCCATGATGAAGTCCAGAAAGGAGAAAATGATTCTCCAATACATATCTCCACAGATGAGCAGATAAGAAAACATTTTGATAAAGCCTCTATCCAAGATGAAAGAGTTTTCGTACTCAAGCTGGAGCTCACAGAAACAACTTCCTTCTTATTGAAAAAGGAAGAAATGACTCTCCAAGTTAGGAGGGAGCACTGAAAACATTATTGAAGACATTCATTCTTTAAAATTGAAAAATAGTCCATTTTGGACAAATGCTCTCCTATTCGGAAAGTGGATTGAGACTTCTGACGGACAATCACTTTCCATTGTGGTTAACATGGAAAGTAGTCTGATTGCTGATGTATCATAGATAGCTAATTCCCATTGTGGTTAACATGGGGAGTGGTCTAGGGCAGTCTCTCTTCCTGAGGGATACTCAAGAAGACTGGCCCGCCTCGCCGGACAACGATTTCTCATTGTGGTTAACATGAGGAATGGTCTGTTTTGGAGGTTGATGCAGGACAATCTTTTCCTCTTGTGGTTAATAGAGGAAATGGTTCGAACAATCATTCCTTAGGGTTTATACATTCTCTCTAGGGTGCACTTTGATTAGTGTAGGAGGAATGGCCCAGGGTGGGGAATGGTCCAGGCTCAACAATCAGGGATAGACATTCCTTAGGGTTTATACATTCTCTCTAGGGTGCACTTTGATTAGTGTAGGGGGAGTGGCCCAGGGTGGGGAATGGTCTAGACTCAACATTCCTTAGGGTTATTTATTCTCTTCAGGGTGCACTTTGATTAGTGTAGGAAGAATGGCCCAGGGTAGGGAATGGTCCATGTTCAGAAGACATGACAATTATTCTTCATTGTTTGAGAAGAATAGTCCAGATATCTTATTGTTCTACTCTAAGGGTGGATATTCTTTCATATCTCACAGACGTGAGTGAAATATTGGCCCAGATAATTCAATTTATATCATAACATTATTTTTGTGCAGGTTGCTATCAGATGTTTGTTATGAAGACAATAGATATAGACTACTATGGTGGATATGTTCCACTGTTCTTGAGGCGGATATTCTTTCAGAACTCACAAATGTGAGTGAAATATTGGCCCAAATAATTCAGTATATATCATAACATTGTTTCTATGTAGGTTGCTATCAGATGTTTGTTATGAAGACTGTATGACAATAGATGAAGACTACTGTGGTGGATATGTTCCACTGTTCATGACTATACGTTGATGATCAAGTACTTGTGTGTTACTTGGTGTGGTAGTGAACCACTGGATTGTAGTTATGTACTACTATGGATAGACACAGTTGTGTTCTATTTTTGTTCTAACTGCCTTGAAGACTATCAACAGTTTATTGGAAATAATCACCATCCAGACGAATGATGAACATAGATTTTCCAAACAAAAATTCGTTTAGAGCATTTACTCCTCTAGATTATAAGAGTGGCTCTTGTATCACTTTATGGTGTGAGTGACTTATCTAGCATCATGTCTAATTACTCAGATGAAGTATGGTTTCGAGAGATGATGCAGCTGATGGTGATGGCGATGCTCATGATCTAGTCATGAAATAGTCTATTCAACTATATTTATGCTACCGAGTAAATGGTATGTTTTTGTGCTCAATACCATTACCTGTAATACCTCCCTAGCTAGGAGGGAGTGTTAATATTATGGTAGCTGCGGGAGGTGTTTACCTCCACGTGTGAACCTGACGAGAATAGAAGACTCCAGAAAGCAAGAGAAAACCCTAATGAGTTGGCTAATAACCCTAGAATTCTTGTCAGCTCAAGAAGATAATTTATATTAGGTTATTATCCTACAAGAGAAGAAGTTGTCCATAAATAATAATAATATAGTGAACAGACACATATCCAGAAGGAGAAGTCGGCCCCAACAAATCTGGAAGAACCACTATAAATACAATGTGCCAGTTCTCATTTGACACATCTCAGAATTGCAGTTTCGAGTTTGGTGTGCACTGCAGTTCCCAGTTTGGTGCGCACATGTGGAGGAGAGCTGTAGGTGCAGCTGCAGCAACAACTAGTTTTCAGTATGAGCTTGGACTATCTCTTGGCTAGGGTTTGGACTATTTGATCAGCTATTGTTGGTGTGCTATCCTTGGAGGAAGATGCACTACACCTTCTTTGGCTATCTAGCCTAGGGTTTGCTTCCGAAGTAATTCTTAGTCAAGGTTAAGGTGCTCGGAGGGTGGCTTCAGCCTATGGTTGGGTGACGAGGGTATCGTCAATGGTAAAACAAGCACACATTCTTCTATATTCTAACACCATCAATGGTAGAAACCATGAAGAGAAACACGTGTTTAGTTTGACTTTAGAAGTAGTCTTCTTCGAAAATAAGCCTTAAAGTATCCTTGGTTGTCCATCCACATCCATGATTCGATGATGAAAGAAAGAAGTTGGAATCTTCAGGAAATGGAATATATGGAAAACTCCATGAACCTAAGAGATAAATAAAAACATGAGGAAGAACATGAAGATTCCAAGAGAGAAGGAAAAGCCAGAACAACTAGTCATTATATCGAGAATCACAAGACTACCAACCTGATATGAACTCACTAAAAGCAATCAAGCAGAAGAAATGAAAGTTGTGATGAAGAACAGTTTGTGGAAGACTTACAAATGAAATCATTGCGAGATCCATAACTAGAGGTTCTCCCAGATGGAGGGAGAAGATTATAATGACTACTTGTTCCAAGTAAACTAGACATACCTCTACATGAGCCATTATATCGTCTGCAATATCCATGGGTTGGAGTTTACATCAGATGAATGCAAAGACTGATCTCCAGAATAATTAAACAAAGAACGTATGTAGAACAACCTCAAGGTTTTGAGGTATAACATGAAGAAACCTTTGTATGCAGATGGAAGGAGACAACTTGGTGGAGAACCTCCAATGCACAACAGAAGCATGGTGAAAAACTTTCTATAACAAAGATACTGTATCGGAATGGTTACTCAAAACTCAAGGATGATGGATTACCAATCCATGACAAAGCTCTCATTATGACAGAAGAAGTACCACTTGGATATGTTCCAATTTTGACCCTTGCCACGATGTTATGAGCTAACAGGAAACAAAATAGTCGAATTCAACTATTATGATCAGAGCTATATGAAACCTTTAGAAAAACAGTGTTCCAGAAAGACCAAAGTACATTGAGATCAAGCATTACATTCTCCGTGATGAAGTCCAGAAAGGAGAAGTGGTTCTCCAATATATATCTTCACAGATGAGAAAATAAGCAGAAATTTTGGTAAATCCTTTGTTCAATATGAAAGAGTTTGTGTACTCAAGATGGAGCTCATGGAGACGACTTTATTATTGAAAAAGGAAGAGATGAATCCCAGGTTGGGAGGGAGCACTGATGTGTTATTGATTTATGGACAATCATTTTTCAGTTTGAAAAATGGTCCAGGATGAGAATTTCCTTTCCATTTCGGAAAGTGGTTTGAGATTTCTAACGGACATGCATTTTCCAATTCGAAAAATGGTCCAGATCGAATGGTCATTTTAGTAATGAAAATGGTTCGATGGATTTATGATGTACCATAGACAACGATTCCCCTTGTGATTAAAATAGGGAATGGTCTAGGATAGTCTCTCTTCTTGAGGGTCACTCTTAGTAGTGGTCAAGAAGACTGGTTCGCCTCGTCGGACAATCATTCTTTCGAAGCTCACAGTTGTGAGTAGTTTCAAAGAATGGTCCATTTTGGAGGTTGGTGCAGGATAGTCATTTCCTTAGGAAATGGTCCGGATAGTCATTCCCTAGGGAAGATTCATTCTCTCTAGGTTGCACTTTGTTTAGTGCCAGAGGAATGGCCCAGATAGGTGAATGGTTCAGGTTCAACAATCAGGGACATGCATTCCCTAGGGCCGACTCATTCTCTCCAAGTTGCACTTTGTTTAGTGCTAGAGGAATGGCCCAGATAGGTGAATGGTCCAGGCTTAGAAATCGAGACAATTATTCTTCCTTTCTTGAGAAGAATAGTCTAGATATCTCATCATTGATGTTTTACTTTCTTAGGGAAGATGCTCTTCCAGATCTCACAGATGTGAGTGGAAGAATGACCTAGATGATTCAGTTTATATATCATAACATTGTTTTTATGTGAAGGTTGATGATATGATTGTTATGGAGGTTGTATGTCTCCAAACAATAGATGTATAATACTGTAGTAGATGTGTTCCACTCATTGTGACTATATGTCACTAATCAAGTATTTGTGTGCTACTTGGTGTGGCAGTGTACCATTGGATTGTAGTTTTGTACTACTATGGATAGACACAGTTGTGTTCTATTGAATGAAATTGTTCTGATCATCTTGAAGACTATCAATAGTGTTGGAAATGATTATCAGCTAGATGGATGATCAATGGACAAAGATTTCCCAGACGAAAAAATGGTTCAGAACATTTATTCTTCTAGGACATATGTATGCATTAGAAGAATGGCTCTTGTGTCACTCTGTGGAGTGAGTGACTTATCCAACATCATATCTGATTACTCAGATGGAGTATGGTTCCGAGAGATGATGCAACTGATGACACTGATAGTGATGATGGTGCTCATGATCTAATCATTAGATAGGCTAGACGACTATGTTGATGCTACCAGGTGAATGGTATGTTTGTGCTCAAGACCATTACCTTAAAATACCTCCCTATATAGGAGGGAGTGTTGATATTATGGTAGCTACAGGTGGTATTTACCTCCACGTGTAAACGTGATGAGAATAGAATATTCCAGGAAGCAAGAAGAAACCCTAATTATTTGGATAATAACCCTAGAAGACAAGTCAGCTCAAGAGGATAATTTGTATTAGGTTATTAGCCTCCAAGAGAAGAAGTCAACTAAAGGAAATATTATATACTATATAAATATGCACCCAGAATGAGAAGTCGGCCCAGGAATTTTTGAGTTTTAATATAAATACAGGAGGACAGTCTTCATTTTGACATGCATTCTCAAAACTGCAGAAGCAACACTTGTGCGCACTGCAATTGGCTAGTTTGTATGCAAGTTTGGAGAGATTTCGTTGCAACTGTTGCAGCTAGCAGATTTCGGTTTTGGCCTGGACTCTCTCCTAGTTATGGTTTCGACTCTTTGATTAGCTCTTGTTACTCCTTTTTGGTGCAATATCCTTGGAGATAGGTGCGCTATCCTTGGAGAGAGGTGCACTATATTGTTTAGGTTATCTAGCCTAGGGTTTTCTTTCAGAATGATTCTCTACCAAGGTTAAGGTGCTCGGGGGTGGCTTCGGCCTATGGTTGGGTGAGAATAGTGATATTGTCTATGGTTAAACGATCACATCCATTATATTCTAATAGTTTAGGCCTCTTTTGTAATGTATAAATAAGTAGCTAAGCGATGGAAGAGGTAGTTTTGATCAGCTTTGTGCAAGAACCTGTGAAGGTTGCTAAGTGAGAATAGTTGTGAATTCTTTGTGCACACTATATGTGAGACTTACAGAGATAAGTGCAAGTGGTTTTTAATTTCTTTGTGTGCAGATGGGGTAAGGCTTGGTGACTTGATCTAATTCAGGGAAGGAGGATCTGGCGAGGTGCATGCAGATCTCCTGTCCTTTGCGGAGTTGGATCTATGGCTTGGTGCATGTAAGAAGATTGGAAGAAGGTAATAAAGAAGAAGAAGAGTTAGTGGACGTAGCCCTACACTAGCATGAACCACATACATCCTATGTTATTGTGCTTTGTGCTATGTGTTCATGATGGTTATGTTTATTTTTTCTGAGTGCACTATTCTGGATGTGTGATAGGTAGTTCCATTGATGCTTAGTGCTTGATATATGAATAAATGCTAGATCTCCTCTAATTCTATGTGTTGAATGCTTAGATGTGTTTAGTATTGATTACTACCACGCTGATATAAAATTAGGGTTAATCTGTGATGTGAATAAGAATCATAACTGAATGCATACTAGTGGCTAAGTGCTTCGTTGAAGTGTGTAATCACAGATCTGTGTCCCAGCTAGGTTATAGACACTTGAGTCTTGTAACCCCCCCAACCTCTACCTCGGGTGAGACTTGATCTTCTTCGCAAATTTTTTCGAAAGGGATGGTAGTTAGGGTTTTGTTGGTGCGTTGTTGAAGCATTGAACCCTAGGTCTACCCCTGTGCCAACAAATGGTTACGTTGTCGTGACCTGAAACTGTGATTGCTGGGAACTTAAGAAAAGAAAAATCTATGTGCATAGATCTGTTGTTGTAGTGCGTAGTATTCTACCTGACTTGTGAAGCTTTGTGTCGATGAAGAGAAGCCCGATCTGAAGAAAAGAGGTAATATCTTAAAACATTGTGCTATGGTAAAGGTAAGATAAGTGGAAATTTTTGCTTCAGAAGTATGAATTTAGGTATGTTTGATAGATTTTGTCCTAGTCTGAAAACTAGGGCACAACTAGAAGAAAGAAGATTTGATCTGAATAAATTTGATAGAGATAGTGAAAGATATGTTATTCCTATGCACTGAAAGAATTTTTGGACTAACAAGTGGATGCAAGAACCTAGAACAAATGTTTGCAGATTGTAGTTCCATCACTGTGATCCCAGTGCGCAGTATAAGAAAGGTTGGGAATCATTTAAAATAAAGAGAGTATTGACACTATGTTATAACTACAGAAGACCGGGACATCTTGCTAAGGAATGACCTGGTGTTCCTACTTATCTTTGTTGTAAATTCGTTGATCATGAGGTTTTGGATTTCTCTAGAATGATTTCTAAAGTTGAAAAGATGAACCTGAGACAAGAAAACCATGAAGAAGGTCAAGAAACTAGGGATATGTTAGAGAATCATAAAGAATCATAGATTATATTATTGTAGATGAGAGAAACACTGAAGGATCACATAGACATTAGTTTACCAGAGATCTTAAAAGAAAGGCAGTGCATAGAAACAAGAATAGGAGACTTCGACATAGACTGTGTTCTAGATGATGAAAGATAGGTGAATATCATGCCATAGAGCATTTGGGAAATTTTGGGAAAGCCTACTATGACTCCTTCATTGGGAAGGATAGGATTGTTTAAAGGAAAGATGATAACCATGTTTGGAAGAGTTACTAATGTACCTATGATTTCTCATGGAACATCGACCGAAGAAGAATTTGAACTCATTAAGTTTGTGGAGAACAACACCCAGTTTGCACTTTTGTTAGGAAAGACTTGGATTGAGAAAGATCATATCCAGAGGAAAGTAGAGGAAGAAGCTACATAACAGAAAAAGACAAAATTAAGGGACTTCATAGCCAAGAAAATAGAGCGACTAGTACAAGAACAAGAGGACAAGTCGAAGCAACCGAGGGCCAAAGACTTAGCTGTCGAAGTTGAAAGAACACAACAAGACTTAAAGAACCTATCCAGGAAGAAGAAAAGAGTGCCTACCCCGAAAATAGTAAAGAAAGAAGTATTACCCTCAAAACCTTTGAGAGACCCTCAGCAGTGTGAAGTTGCTATGCTAAGAGAAGATAAGAATAAGAATGGACAGAGGAACCCAAAGACTTAGATCACAGGAAAGAAGGCAAGAAATCTTAGTAAGAAGAAGGAAAATATAGAAAGACTGTAGGAAGTTCCAGGGATGACTTCACAGAAGGAAGGCTTGCAGAACTTGAACCTCGCCAGGATAGCAGAATTGCACAGAATGGCACTTCGCCACGGCGAAGCTATATGACCATTGGAGGAGTCCCAACCATTAGAACGACGCTTCCAAACAGTTAGAAACACAGTTATTGCCAAAAAATTGCCATTGGACCATTGAGACAGCGCCATAATGGATGGATTGAGGTATTCCTGCCCATTGGAGGAATCTGTTACAACGATTGTCTATTTATTCTGGTGAATTCCGCACCGGGACCACTTTTGCAAACTGAGATATTCGATCCTACAGACAATTGATCGCACACCATGTTGTGCTATCTAGACCTCTCCATTGACTTGACCACATTGAGTATCTATTCACCTACCTGAGTTCTTTGACTACGAGTGTGCATGTCGGGCGACCTTAGCGCAGTAGATAATTTCATAGAAGAGATCTTGATCGACCTTATCCCTAAGAAATGTATGTCTACAGAAGTACAAGCATCATCGACGGGTGGATTGCAAGCATCCCCCTTGACTAGACGTTGATCTGTGCCATACCAAACTGCGAAAGAAAAGAGAAGCAAGGAATGTGATGATATGGTGAATTCAAAGAAGATCTCATCGGTCTTGCCTGGCTATATCCTGCCCTTGGTTGGTGCGGTTAGTTGTTACAGTGTCCCAAGGGATTTTGAGTACACACTCATCACTACATACCTCCCAAAGGGGATACATGCAGTAGGATTGCAGCTGGGATTAATCCCAGATCTAAAGATAAGTGATTTCAACCTTGACGATAGAAATAATTATGCGATGCTCACACCACATCGCTACCTAACGAAGATGACTGGGAAGAATCCCAAGATAGTTCCCCAACCGTGGATCAAGGATATTGTAAGATCGATGATCTTGAACGTCATGAAGATCCCCCACTTCGAAAGACATCAGGAGGTTAATGCATGCATTAAACTCCTCCTGACGTGCTACCATGGCAGGTATCTTTGGTTGGATAGGCACATCACTATGGATCCGACGTTGATAAACCTAATCATTGGACTAAGCATGCAGGGACCAGACCCTCACCAGTTCTACCCAGGAAAGACATCAGATCGCTTCTTGGCGCAGTGAATAAAGGAAGCATACAACGATGTGGAGAAGGGGAAGAGAGGCTACAAGGTAGCCTCCATCCAAGATGGCACTATGCACCTAGCTTGTGATATGATAGCAGGCAAGCTCATTAGAAAGAACCTCCCTACGTAAGTAATAGGATTTGTAGTCGACCTTGCAGGGAAGTGCATCGAAGGGATGCAGATGAACGGGATGAGATACCTCGTCAATGAGTTGGAGAAGGACTACCGCGAAGCACAGGACCAAGGCTACAAGTTCCACTTTAGTTGGTTGTTAATCTTAATAACATTTTTCTCTTGGGAGATGCTGGATGGAGCGACATTCTCGAAAGTTGAGCTATCAAAACCACTGTCCGCGAGGTTCACCACCTTATGTTATACAAGCAACATGGTGAAGCAATGACAATCAAATGAAGTGTTCCACACTTATTACTTACAACTCAAGCGTGCCATTAAATCATTCCCCAGAATGACCCTGAACACCTTGCATACATACAGGCTGCTAGCAAAGTTCCATGCAGACATACACTTCATTTACATCACTAGGCGTAGGGATGAAAGAAAGGAGGAGTTGCAGTCCTATTACAAATTGATTGATGAAGACATGGAGGAAATAACCAAGGAATGGCCCGCTGAATTCCTTGTATCAGTCGAGCAGACAGAGCTTTCCGACCCCGACATCATCGGAAGTCCTTTGGTCACCCGAACAAAGTATGATGAAGCAAGCAACACTAAGAGAAAGAAGAAAAAGGAGGAAGCGCAGGACATAAATAGTGAGGAGAAGGACAATGCCTCAGAGGAAACTATGCCTGACTCACCTAGAGGAGGAGGAGGCGATGAAGTAAACCACAAGGAGGAAGGATAAAAATACAAGCAAGATAAGGGAAAAGTAAAACTGCCAAAGGATCCCCTTATAGAGGCTGAGACATCCAAGAAAAGGAAGGGTTCTCCATAGAAACCCTCAGTGTGAAAGAAGTCCCGAGCCAATTAGCCTCAGTCACAAAATGTGCTCACCACGGATGATGTTGATCTCATCATCATAATTGTAGAATATGATTCAGAGGACATATTGAATCGACATGAAGTCAAACAAGAAATAAAGTATTATAGGATTGAGAAAGAACTGAAAGACATCCAACAAGCTATTCAGTTGAGTCGCACAGTGTCCACTGCACCATCTTCAACAGAGAATGTAGAATTGGGGGATGAGCCCACCCAACTATGCAGATTAGCATATTCCAGAGAGACTCGACTTCGTTGAGTTCAGGAGGAAAAGGAGTAGGCCACAGAGGCCTTTGTTACACGTCAAAATTACTCACTTTGATAGTGTCCCAAGTGTCGTCATTACAAAGGTTGCAAGTGTCACATTTTGCTCACAAGGTCGCAAGTGTCGCATGTTGCTCACAAGTGTCGCAAGTGTCATGTTGCCATGATGCCTATGTCGTGCCTATAATGACATGAGAAAGACACTTGAAACACCTCAAACATATGATTTGGAAGAGGAGAAATGAGTCAACAGGCTTGCAAACCTTTTTCCATCTGAAAGCACCTCAAAAACTGAGTTTTTGGAGAGGAGCGCTCCCCCTTACACTATCTCGGAGCGCCAGCGCTCCCCCTTACACTGTTAGGGAGCGTTATAACGCTCCCTTGGCCATTTTAAGGGAGCACTATAGATTTTGAGAGTGCTGGCGCCCCCTAAAGCTTACTAGAGAGCGCTACAACGCTCTGATGGCCCTTTTGAGGGAGCGCTACCTATTCTGGGCGGTTGTTAAGCTGTTGAGATGAATGGGGGAAGAATATTTTCATTCTTGGAAGGTAGTTGGATTCGAATCCCTAGTCCAGCCATGATCTTAGGGAAGATCCTCAACTGAAGGAGGCAAATCCTCAACTTCCCCAAGGATATCTCAAGTGGTTGAAGCCTCTCCAAGGCTATATAAGCAAGCTTTCTAATGGTGAAAGAGAGAATGGAAAATGCAGAATTACACCAAACTTATGATCTCATAAGTGGTGGGAGGAATTGAACATATGAAACTTATGATCTTGGAGGAAACTTACAGTCATCCAAAGGAGAGTGATCAGTGAAGTTGCTGTTATCCAGGTTGTGGATCTTTCAGGCAAGGGTTAGACGAAGAGGACTTGATGAAGCTGTCACATTCACATCTACGATTGTAAGTACTGTTGTCGTTATTCTCATTAATATGACACGCGTGGCCTGTTTCTTTCTAGTTTGCGTCTGATGTTACATGAACTTATCATTTAGTGATAGATCTGTTTTCAAGCTAATATCAATAGAGTAGGAAGTGGTCGTATCTTGTTTTGTCCACAGAACTCAGCGAGGAGCAAAATATTGGAGCACAACTCGGAGCGTGCAGGGACAAATGTTGATAACAGGTACTTCTATCATCCTTCCTTCTCATGTGTTAGTTTAGATAGATTTGAAAGAAAGTCAGTGTCCATGATAAGCATTTTTCTGTCTAGGGTTAAGGTCAAGCTCTAGAGGTGATCTACCTATCCGCAGGGAGATTTTCCTACAACAGCCTTGAGGCAAGAAAAGGAGTAGGCCTTAGAGAAACTTCAGGTTGTGCAACAAGATACAGATGACCTTCAGCCGAAGTTCGAAGAAGACAAGAAGAAAATCCAGAAAGAGAACGACCAAATTCCTGCAGAGTAGACTTGGGTTAGAGAGGCAGTAACTAGAGCACCTTGCTATGTGTCGGGTGTTAGCACTAGAAGTCACCTCCATATTGAATTGGAGGTAAGCCCACTACCCATTAGTTTGTATGTCACAATGAATAATATAAAGGGGGGTTGAATGGGTGCAGACTCAAGATGATATCGTTTTAACTCAGAAAACTAGACCAACATGCATAAGTAGGTGAGGTATTCATTTAACATCAATCAATAAGATGTAGTAAGGGTGAGTAGGAGGAAGAACTTGAGGAGAAAATGTAAGGGTATGCTATCGACATCAGGTCTTGTGGCAGCCTAAGGATGAAAAGATTCAAATACAAGATCCTCTTGGGTCCAAAACTTCAGGAAACTAAATATGCTATAATAGTAATATGATAAAAAATACATCACAATATGATTACAACACTCGACTGGATCATCCATGCCCCAACCTTTCAGTATCAGAGGAAAAAGAGGTGGAAAAGAAGGATGACTGTCATTAAACAAGAAATCTCAAATTACAACACATAACCATAGAAACATAGGCTTCATTAAAAATTCACTGGGAGCCTAGCTCAACCATCGACCATAACAAAATATCAAAACTAACTATTTATACTTAGAACAACTCACCACCACCACCAGGAGTGTGACCTGGCCATTACAATAAAATATTTGCGTCTTCATCTTCTTCTGTCAGTCTGGATATGCATCCTTCTGTCAGCCACAAACTCACATCAATATGGGCTTGCAGGAGAATATGTTGACAGGGGAAATTTGGGCCAACAGTTAGTCTCCACGGCCAGATCTTGCATGCTTTCCATTTATGGGGTGAAATGAGGTTTCAACTACCTCCCCCATTTCCATTAACTTCTTTCATCGAGATCGAGAGGAGGCTTGACCCCACTGAATGTCCCATGCGGTGACTACAACTCCTTCAAGTCAATCCCGATGACTCAATACCACACAAATCTTCTTTGGTGACCAACACAGGTGATTTCATCCTTTGACACAACTCCTTTGCATCGCTCCATGCAACGTCAAGCTGTGACCCTGGGCCCAACTCCTGGGTGCTTCATGATTTTGCGTTTCACGAACCTGCGTCGTGATCCATTCTAAAACCCCTGAGTCGCGAAATCGCGATTTCTCAGATTTGGTGCCATGCACCCCTTTGAATCAGAAAAACCAGATAAATGTCAGTATTTCAGGACCTTGGGCCTTCAACATTTCGGGACTCGGGAAGATTGTGCATTCCCCACTTCATTTTTCCTAAAATGACTTTCACCGCAGTTGAGATCTGATGCCACACATCCTGCTGGATCAGACGACCCACACTGATTTTGGGTTTCAGGACTTTATACCTTCACCCTGACACTAAACTTCGAGCAACTTTATAATCGCGGTCACCTACGGCCAACAAATTTGGACTTCGAATGAAATCTCCTCAGTTGAAAACTGAACTTGCTCGCTTGCGTCAGGTTCATATCAGACCGCTCTAAGTGTTGTGCTTTGTGCTTATGGATATGATATGCATGATCGAAGATTCAAATGAATGGATGTGGGCCGAAAAACAGGGAGATATA
>ML787623.1:386537-420989 GCA_009831015.1 Picea engelmannii
AATAAGAAAAGATTTTACAAGATGAAGGGGGGAAAAAATGAGACTTGGTCTACGAAAAGGAGAGAGATAGAGAAAAAATAAAGTCTTAGGTAGAAATCACAACCCCACAGGAATATTACAAGTTCATGTGATAACATTTGGCTCCACGGGGGATGGCATGCTCCTTGGAGCTACCAAGAAAAAGTAGTTCCAGTAGCTTAGTTGTTGGGTTATGGAGTCGCTTATCGAGAAGGAAAAACTAAATAAAATAAAATAAAATAAGTGGTATTTATAGTGGTAGAATGTCGATCACGACCTAAACAAAACATTTCTTCAAAAAATGCCCATTGACAGGGCCACCAAAAACTTTAGATCCCTCCAAATTCCTCAACCTGTAAGTATTATTTGGAAATACCTCAGAGATTTTGAAGGGCCCAATCAACATGGCTTCAAATTTACCATACTTACCCTTGTCTTGTTTGGGTGCATCCCATTTGAGTACTATATCTTCCAGCTGAAAATCCTCCTTTCTTACTTTCGTGTCAAAGGCCTGCTTGATTTTATGTTGATGTTCATGTACTTTGTCTAGTATCTGCTCACTAGTCTGCTGCACTTCTACTAATTGTTGTATTCTTCTGATCATATCATTCGGCTCCCCTTGGTGGTCTTGGAAGAATATTTCCACTAGAAAGGCGAGATGAGAAGTGAATATGGCTTTGACCCCATACACAAGATGAAAAGGAGAGACACCAAGAGATCTCTTTGTTGCCACTCTATCAGCCCACAGAGAAAATTTGAGCTTTGAATCCCATGCTTTCTTGTTGTCCTCTAGCAGTCTTTTGATAATTTTTATAAGGCTCTTGTTAGAGGACTCTGCCAGTCCATTCCATTGGGGGTAATAAGGAGTTGAGTGAATCAGTCAAATTCCAAACTATTCACAAAAATGGATCAATAGCTTGGCCTTGAAGGATGCAACATTATCAGTGATGATTCTGTTCGGACAACCAAATCTTGCTATAATGTACTCAAGAAAACCAATGATTCCCTTATGAGAAGCACTCCTTGTGGGGATAGCTTCTATCCACTTGGTAAAGTAGTTAGTGGTAATCAAGATCCACCTGTGTTAACCACTTGAAGCAAGATGAATTTCCCCAATAAAATCTAGGCCCCACTGCTGAAAGGGTCCTGAAGCTACCACAGGATTCAATGGAAAAGACTTCAGCTACTGCTTCCCAGTAAATTTCTGACACTTAACACAAGCCCTGATTTTCGCACAAACATCAATGAATAGAGTAAGCAGAAAGATCCGGCCCTAAGAATATTATATGATGTGGTCCTCCAGAATTGATGTCCCCCACATAGACTGTCATGAAAGTCGAACATAATATTTTGGGCTTCTTGTGGGTCTAAGCATCTCAAAAGAACTCCTAAAGGGTCTTTCTAGTAGAATAATCGATCAATAAGGAAATATTTAACTACTTTGAGCTTAAGAGCTCTTGTCTTACTTTTTTCCATACCATCTGGAGGTCACAACTCTTGCAGAAAGAATATGATGTCTTTGTACCATATGCATTCTGCCAATGGAGGGCTGACTTGTGGGCCTGTATAAGACAACTCATATTGCATATTTTCTGAGCAGATGTTAATACAGTTAATCCCCAAAGATTTTCAATAAGATTCAACCAATAGCTTGGCTAAACCTTGGCCTTTAACTAGTTTGGCGTGCTTTATTTCTAGATCAAATTCAAGGATTTTGGCGATCGACTTGCTCCTTCTCCCGTCTATGTCAGGCTGAATGAGAATGTCCTTCACAGAAGCTGAAGGGACATGCAATAACTTTTGAATGTAGGACATAGATTCTGGAACCCTTGAGGACTTTCACCAAAGAATAGGCCTACTTCTCCATGATGTCATATTTTATCTCTACATCTCTCAATGCTCTGTTGAAAAAGGAAATAGGCTGCTCCAACCCTTCAAGCTTCTTCTACAATACAACAGTTACTACTGTATCAAAATAGGCAAAGGAAAAAATCAAAAACTCTTTGGAGTAATCAGGACTGATGAGTACAGGTGCCTCGGTCAAGGCCTTCTTGATTTCGTTGAAAGTGTTTCTAGACTCAGCAGTCCATTTCATTTCATTCCCCTCTCTGATTATGGTTGTGATATGCTTCACTAATTCAACGAAATTTGAAACAAATCTTCTTAAAAAGTTGATTTTACCCAAGAAAGACTGAAATTCCTTCTTGGATTGGGGGAGTGGGAAGGCTTGAATAGATTCTATTCTTCTTGAATCAATTCTGACTACCTTAGGTGATACTACATTCCCCAACAATTTTCCCTCCTGCGTGGCAAATAGAGACTTTTGGGGATTTAGGGAGAGACCAAATTTTATGCATTTTAAGAAGACCTTTCTCAGATGATAACAATTCTCTTTATCAGATCTAGAGAAGACTATAATGTCATCCAGATAGATGACTACAAATTTATCCCTTTCTCCAATGAAGGTGATGTCCATAGCTCGCTGAAAGGTTTCCCCTACGTTCATCAATCCAAATGGCATCTTAGCATACTTAAATGTACCCCAAGGAGTGGTGAAGGCCATCTTTTCTCTGTCTTCAGGTAGGAAGGAGATCTAATTATAGCCAGAGAAGTCATCAATCATTGAAATCTTGGATGCACCTTCCACCCTCTGTAATATGTGTTCCATATTTGGCAAAGGGTAATTTTCCTTCTTAGAGCTTCCATTCAAGTTCCTGAAATCGACACATTGTTTGATTTCACCATTCTTCTTTCTTACTGGGACCAGATTGGCCACCCATTCAGAATATCTGAAAGGGACAATTATTTGGGTGTCCAACAACTTCTTTACCTCCCTTTCCATAATAGGAATCAACATAGGATTTATTTGTCTTAATTTTTGCCTAAATGGTTTGGCCTCCTCTTTCAACGAGATCTTATACTCAATGACACTTGTGTCATATGTTCTGAGGTCTTCATAGGTCCAGTCAAACACATCAGCAAATTCTCTTAATAGCTCATCATACTCGGTTCTTTGTTCCCTTGACAGGCTGCTTGACAACTTGACAAATTTTGGATCCTTCTCTGTACCAATATTGCACTCAGCTACATCAACATCCCCATTTGAAACTTTACCCTTTACTTCCACATCATTTCTATCAAATAGTATTTCCAAAGGAACTAGTCCCTTTGGGATATGATTACTAGGCAACTGGACAATATAATTATGATCAATTATGTTTAGAAAAACATAAACATGAGGATTTATTTCAGAATCAGGATCTTGATCAATGTGTGTTGCAGAAAACCCATCAACAGTCTCCATGAATCTTTTGATCTCAAGATCATCCTCAAACACTTTAGAATGCTTGGCATTGTGAGGTATAGAGGGTCTATATTTCACTTCTACATCATACTTGAGTTTAGGTGGCAGAGGGACTCTGAAATTAGTTGCTGAAACAACCAGAGAATCGACCATGGAATTCTCTTCTCTTGGAACAAATGAAATGTTGAAAGCTAAGAAAAAACTGTCAACCAGATCCCAGACTTCATTTCTGTAAATTCTAAGCCGAGGGTGCTTGGATTGATAAGTACTTCTGTTCTGATGGACAATTAATTCGTCATCCCCAAAAAATTATAGCTCTTCAATCCCCGTGTCTTTCGCAACCCTCAAACCCAAAACAAGAGCTTCATACTCTGTCACATTATTGGTAGTTTCAAATTCTAATTTGTAGGACAGAGATATAATTTATTGGGTAGGTGAAACCAATACCATTCCAACACCAACACCTTCTCTAGAAGAGGCTCCATAAAAAAACATTTTCCAAACAAAGTTAATCAGAGGAGAAACTTCACAGAAAGTAGGGGACTGCCTTCTGATTTCAGGAGGGGGCTCAAGGGCATCTGTGAGATGCAATAAGATGGATCCCAGATCAGTCTCGAGTGAAAAAATAGGATGGTTGGTGGGGTCTGCTTTATCACTAATAATATAGGCCAATTGAGCTTCTCTGTACAATCTTCTATGATCCCCCCAAAGCAAAGGAATGATAGCATATGTGAGGTCCATCTGCAATTGTTATCGGATAAATTCGTAAATGCAGACATAAATTGATCTCCTTAGATCCACCTAGATCTAGAACAAAACAAGACAAAACATGGCTCTTTCCCTAGGCTCTCATCATCAAATTTACTACCAAACAAAAGACGAGATACATACCTTTAAGTGTCGCTTCCTTATGTCTTTGTTGTTCCTATTTCACTCCGGTGCTCTTGTGATATTGATCATGTAGTGAGACACAAACCAACCAAAGTGAAAGCAGTAGAAGTATATTCAATGACAACCTATGCATATGATCAAGGAATTATGCAATAAAATAAAGATAATTCTATGGGAAAGAAGCATGCCACTTTATTATATTAAATAATAGGAAGAGAGATTACAACCGGATGCCTTGGTGTTGTAAGGTTCCTTCCAATAGTTCCTTGCTTCCCACACACTTCTTGCTCCAAGGATTCTGAGACCATGGATCTGATAGCTACTCACAATCTATCTTGACAAAGCAAAGCTCAAATCCAATATAACCAAGCTAACAATCTCAAGCCAAATTTATAATCTCAAAACCTCAAGAACTTTCCAACCCAATCAAGCTAACTTTCTCCATGAGAGTTCCTCTCCTTTTATAAGATGAAGAGGATAAGATGAGGAGGTTAGGACGATCCCAATAAATCATGAAATCGAGTAAGATCCAAACCATTCGGAAGACACCTCACCATAGAACCTTCTCCTTCTATAATAACCGAGAAGATGCTCATTTTTCCCACATACGAAGGCCACCGCACCCTAGTAGTAATGTAGCCTGCGGAAACTCCATGACCTAGCTATAGTGAAACATGCGGAAATCAAGCATTTCCACACCCTATGTATAGAGCAACCCACAAAAATCCTCCTTAATAGGTTTTTTACAAAGGAAAATCCAATTTCTTTTCTCAGGTAAAGTTCTTCTCCCTTCTTTCTTCAGGAATTTAGGCCACTAACCCCTCTAACAACAACAAATAGGTTTATGTCATTAATGGTCATAGTGGTGATGAAAATAATGTGTAACAACAATGTTCCCCCGAGTATTTTTATCTAATATATTGAAAAAAACATTCCAAACTTGGGGGGAACATCAGACACCACGATATCCATGACCACACTTTTCATGGGAAACTAAAACAAGGTCACAAACAGATCTTTGATGACCCCAAGACACTACACTTTCCTTGAATCAAAAGAATACAAATCATGATAAGTCTTTGTGATTTCTAATCCAAGCTCATCCATGACATTTTTGGGCATGAGATTATGAGATGCCCTTGAATCCATCAAACAATTATGCAACACCTTGTCATATATGTTCATAGATGTATAGAAGGGAGGGGGTGAATCATCTCTATCTTCTATCAAAGGACCTAAGATGACTGTTGGATTTTTGTCTTAAAGGTTAACTGAGTCTGTGGAATGACATGATGGTTCAGATTGCAACAATTTAGAGAGGGACCTTTTAAAATATTTTTTCTTGACCAGCTCTAAAAGGGGTACAAGGATCCTAATCTTTTAAATTTCATGATAAAAGTTAAAATAGGAGGGGGGATTCATAATTTCTCTCACTTATGGGACATGACCTTTGGCTATTGGTGAGGGGTTCTGAGTTTTCTTTTCCTTGCTGTTGTTTTCTATGTCTTTAGTAGGATTCTCTACTCTGGAAGGCTGATCAGGGATGTCGGACTTCCCTTCTTTCTTCTTAGACCTGAGGTTATATTTATTGGGACTATTATTGGTCTTTTCCCCTTTACTCAGCTAATTTATTTGGTTGTTCATGAGGGACTCCTCGTATGTATATTGGGTCAAATGGGGAAATGGGGAGGTGTATCCAAGACAATGGATTTTAGGATCAAGCTCTTCCTCCTCTCCTTCTTCATCAACAATGAGGTTATTTTGGAGAGGGGTTTCGATTTTCTGATCATCCCTATCCCTATTTCAAGGCTCTCTTGGAAGTATTTGAGGGGAATTATTTGGTCTTATGAAGTTACATCTGTTATCAGTATTTTGGGCACTCTTATAACCTTGCTTCCCTTCGAATTTTATCCTCTCCACCTATGTGGAAAGCGATTTTATCGGCTTGGTCAATTCATCTACTTAAGTATGGGAAGCAGAGGAACCATAGGACGAAGTTTCAGATCTCCCCCTTCCTCTGTCTCTATCAAATTTATTTCTCAGTATGTCAATTGTCAATATGTTAGACTCTACTTCTAGGGTTGCATCTTGCATATGAGCCAAGTAAGTAACTCTTCTCTCTCTTAACAGGAGGCATAAATCAGAGTCGAAAGCACTTGCATAAGTAATTTTAGCAGAGGCTTCTGTATGCTTTATCTCAGCAAGGATCTTATTGTACATTTTGTTGAATATTTTGGAGAAGTTAGAGATATATTCTCCCTCTTTTATCTTTAGGGACCCGAACACTGTGATATAATACATAAAGTATTTTTTATCCCCCCATTGTCTCAAGAAAACATTTTCTAAAGCCTCAATCCCAAAATCTAGGGGTCAACCCCCTAAACCATTTCTTAGCCTCACCATCAAGACTCTGGACAAAGATGCTCATCCACACACCCTCATTTTCAATATTTAGATTGTCTGCAAAACTGTAGAAGGCAACAAGGTGTTCTTAAACATTTATGTCTTCTTCTCCTGTGAATTTGGGCATGTATTTTAGGTAATCTCCAGCAGGGTGAGCATTCATTGGCTGAGGTAATATTAGAGGGGCATATCTTGTAGCCAGTATGGAATCCATCATATTCCTAGGGGGATTAGCACCCGCCATTGGGATGTGAACTGGAGGAGAACTAGGAGGGGATGGAATTCGAACAGGGGAGACTGGAAGTGTGTTTCTGGGAGAAAAGGGAAATGACTGAGGATCTGGAGAAAAGGCCATAGGGCTTGAGGGAAATGAGATTTCCCCTTCTCTAAAATCAACAGCTCTAACAGGGGGAGGAGTGGTAAATATCGAAGTGGGAAAATTTTCTGAGGTCTTGAGTTTAAACCAAGTTACAACTCCAGGGGAGATAGGAGTGAAAAATATTTCTCCCTCCAATCCAAGACTAGGAGGGGAGAAATCAACATGAACACTCCCAAAATTTAAACTTTGGGAAACTCCAACAGATGGTATAATGGGAGAATGAGGAGAAACTATTGGAGTTTCTATAGGAGGATGGTGAAACTTATTAGAAATACCAGGTTCAACAGCTGAAGTACCTTCCTGGAGGGTCTTTCATTTTCTGATGACATTCTCTTGGTCAACTTGAGGTGTTGCTAGAGGTAGATGTGGGGTATACCTCGTGTGTATTCCTCTGGATGCCACAACTGAAACAATGGATTTTCTTCAATGGAGTCTCCATGTGCATAGTTGCAATATTTTATGTAATAAGGTCCGATGCATCTTCAAAACCAATACGATTTGTTATTCAATACCGGAAAATCTTCAATTTGTCCCTGACAACGATGCCAGAAATGTTAGCACCAGAAGTCACCTACAGATTGCATTGGAGGTAAGCCCAATACCCATCAGTTTGTATGTCACAATGAATAAATTAAAGGGGGGTCGAATGGGTGTAGACTCAAGATGATATTGTTTTAACTCTTAAAACTGGACCATCATGCATAAGTAGGTGAGGTCTTGATTTAACTTCAGTCAATAAGTTGTAGTAAGGGTGAGTAGGAGGAAGAACTTGAGGAGAAAATGGAAAGGTCTGCTATGGACATTACGTCTTCCAACAGCCTAAGGATGAAAAGCTTCAAATACAAGATCCTCTTGGATCCAAAACTTCAGGAAACTGAAAACGCTATAACAATACTACAATCTAACATACATCACAATATGATTACAACACTTGACTAGATCATCCATGCCCGAGCCTTTTAGTATCAAAGGCAAAAGAGGTGGAAAATAAGGTTGTTTGTCATTAAATAATAAGTCTCAAATTACAACACAACCAGAGAAACAGAGGCTTCATTAAAACTTTACAATACGAGAGCCTAGCTCAACCATCGACCATAACAAAATATCAAAACTAACTACTTATACTCAGAACAACTCGTCACCACCACCATGAGTGTGACCTAACCATTACAATCAAATCTTTGTGTCTACATCTTCTTCTATCAGTTTGCAACTGCATCCTTCTGTCAAACGCGAACTCATATCAGTATGGGCTTGCAGGAGAATCCGTTGACAGGGGAACTTTGGGTTGATAGTCTGCCTCCACAGCCAGATCTTCCATGCTTTCCATTTATGGGGTGAAACGAGGTTTCAAATACCTCCCCCATTTCCATTAACTTCTTTCATCGGGATTGGGAGGAGGCTTGACACCCCTGAATGTCCCAGGTGGTGCCTACAACTCCTTCAAGTCAATCTCAGCACCTCAAGACCATGCAGATCTTCTTCGGTGACTAACACAGGAACTTTCGACCTTTGACATAGCTCCTTTCCATCGATCCATGCAACCTCGAGCTGTGACCTTGGGCCCAACTCCTGGGCGCTTCAGGATTTTGCATTTTGCTAACATGTTTCGTGCTTCATGCTAAAACGCCCGAGTCACAAAATCATGATTTCTTGGATCTGGTGCCATGCGCCCCTTTGAATTAGACAACCCAGATAAATGTCAATATTTCGGGACCTCGGGCCTTCGACATTTTGAGACTCCAAAAGATTGCACATTCCCCACTTCATTTTTCCCAAAATGACTTTCTCTGTGGTTCAGATCTGATGCCACGCGTCCTGGTGGATCGGACAACCCACGCTGATTTCAGGTTTCAGGAGTTTGGACCTTCATGTCGGCATTAAAATTCGAGCATCTTTATAATCTCTATAGACCGCGGGACGCAATTCTAGACTACGAATGAAATCTCCTCCGCTGAAAACTAAACTTGCTCACTGGCTTCAGGTCCATATCAGATCGCTCTAAGTGTTGCGCTTTGTGCTTATTGTTGTGGTCTGCATGATCGATGATTTAGACAATTTTATGTACGCTGAAAAATAGGGAGACCCTAGCACTTAAATACAGAGGGGGGGGCGAATAAGAAACGATTTTACAAGCCAAAGAGGGAAAAAATGAGACTTGGTCTATGAAAAGGAGAGAGACAGAGAAAAATTAAATTTTTTGGTAAAAACCACAACCCCACAGGACTCTGATAAGTTCATGTGATAACACCAGGCTTGGCCCAAATAGAATAAGAGACAACAAAGAGCCAAGTGGGGAAGCTCACTGAAGCCATTCATCATCTTCAAGCAAGAATAGCAGAGCTAGAACTTCAAGCAGTGTCGAGCACTCCGCAAGAAATACGATATCAAAGGGAAGAAATTGCCAAGAGCCCACTAGAAATAATCAGGACGTATGCCTCAGAATGAAAGAAACTTAGTGACCAAAGTGCGCAGACCTATGAGAGACTTGCAGAAGACCCAGAGCTAAGGATTTTAGAGGCACAACTCTAGGAGGCAAAGAAAAAGGCGTCGACTGTGCAAGCACAACTAAAGCATCTTACGATTGTTGAGAATATGAAAAGGTCACAGGAGCAATGCGCAGTTTAGCAATAGGTCAGTACCATCCAGAACAAAGTGATGGAGGTGACACAGTGGCTCCAGCTGGTGTAGGACGAAGCTTACACACTTTTTGAAGAGATCGAAGGACAAGGCTTACAACTAGAACATGTGGTCACAATAGTAGAACAACGCCTGGAAGGGCCTGTCACCGAGCAAGTACTTCAGGAGTTCCCCGAGCAGGAGGCTCTGACAAAGAAGCAAGTCGAGGCAAATCGAGCTAATCTCAAGGCCTTCGAGGCACTGTTTCCCAGATCAGAGTGACTCGGGATGAGTCACAGGTGAGTGTTGGGGGCCTATTGGACCTTGACTAGGTTTGGAGGAAACGTTGGTCATGTTTGACCATTTTTGGGACTTCGACAGGCTAGTCGAAGATGGAGCGCCCAGGCGAAGTAGAGATTGTGGGATCTCTCCCTTTTTGCGGGATTTTTTGGTTTTTAGGGTTTATGTAACGGGTATGGGATGTCAACCCATGCGTTTACCCATGTTTAGGCCTCTTTTGTAATGTATAAATAAGTAGCTAAGTGATGCAAGAGGTAGTTCCAATTGGCTTTGTGTAAGAACCTGTGAAGGTTTCTAAGTGATAATAGTTGTGAATGCTTTGTGCATACTGTATGTGAGACTTGCATAGCTAAGTGAAAGTGGTTTGTAAGTTATTTGTACGCATATAGTGTAAGTCTTGGTGCCTTGATCTAATTTGGGGAAGGAGGATCTGGTGAGGTGCACTCGGATCTCCTGTCCTTTGCAGAGTTGGATATGTAGCTTGGTGCATGTAATAAGATTCGAAGAAGATAATAAATAAGAAGAAGAGTTGGTGGACGTATCCCCACACTAGGGTGAACCACGTGCATCCTGTGTTATTGTGCTTTGTGCTATGTGTTCATGATGGTTAGGTTTATATTTTCTTAGTGCACTATTCTGGATGTATGATAGATAGAACCATTGATGCTTAGTGGTTGATATATGAATAAATTATAGATATTCTCTGATGCTATGTGTTGAATGCTTAGATGTGTTTAATATTGATTACTACTGCATTGATCTACAATTAAGGTTAAACTGCGACATGAATAAGAATCATAACTAAATGCATACTATTGGATAAGTGCTCTGTTGAAGTGTGTAATCACAGATATCTGTACTAGCTAAGTTGAAGACACTTGAGTCCTGCAACCCCCCCTGCCTCTACCTCGAGTGAGAATTCATTTGTTTCGTAGGTGTTTCCGAAAGGGCCAGTAGTTAGGGTTTTGTTGTTGCATTGTTGAAGCGTTGAACCCTAGGTCTGCCCTTGTGCCAACAAGGCCTAATAATTTTCCTCAAATTATGCAAATGGAAAGAAGAAATCAAGAGGATCAAAGGGTTTTGTCTCCTTTTCAAAATAATGCAGTGGAAGAAGTTGAAGAAATTTATGATATTGAGGTGGATTCAACAGTGAATTTACATGATACATAATTATCTCCCACTCATGTGACACAACAAGAATATGAATATTCCCTTATATTAAATCAGTTTGAGGGAGAAGATGCTAAAGAGATTTCTTAGAGTGAACCTAAAAGGAAAAAGTATGATCTTAGATCCATATAAAGTGGATCAAAGGTAGACACATATGTTCAAGAAAAAAAGATAAATGCTTCAGTAAAGCTACGATCCAGTAAAGAAATAGGGGCTAAAATTGATCAGCAACAAAAACAACTTGTCAAGGTTATTACTACAAAAGTAAAGGAATCTGAGAAACATGTTCCTTCTTTTAGTATGGAGAATGAAATAAATAAGATCAAAATCCCTATACCTCTGGTAGAATTAATGAAAATCGGTCCTTTTAGAAGATCATTCTTGAAATCCTTACAATATCCTGCTCATGTTACTTCTTCTGATACCATAAATATTGAAGATGAAAATCCTGCCATAACTATTGGTACACATATTGAAGATAGATTTGATGCCTCTCCTCCTTTCTACATATCCCTGAATGTTCATAAAAAAATATTGCATAATTTTCTTACGGATTCAGGAGCATCACACAATGTCATGCCAAAGGTAGTAATGGATGAGCTAGGTTTAGATATCACTAAGCCTTATTTAGACTTGTATTCTTTTGACTCAAAAAATATTAAATGTTTAGGATTCATTAAAGACATGGTTGTCGCCTTATCTCAGTTACCCATGAAAAGTGTGGCTATGGATGTGGTAGTAGTTGATATACCTCCTAAGTTTGGGATTCTATTATCTATATCATGGGATAAGAAATTAGGGGGACACTACAAATGGATCTTAGTTATGCCACCATAGCTATATTTTGTGGAGAACATCGAAGACTGTACAGGGAAGTTAAACTGCCTTACATTGTTAGTGATCATGAAAACCTAAGTAATCATCCCATATATGCAGTTGAAGATGGACTTGGTTCTTCAATTTGTCACATCAGTGATGAGACAACTGAAGCATCAATGAGAAAAGTTACACCTGCAGAAGAGAAAAATACATAAAATTCAATGTGGAAAATGTTCTTTGATGGTTCTTGTTCCAAAGAAGGCTATGGGGCTAGAATTGTTCTCATCTCTCCTTCCAAATAAGTCATTCATCTGTCATACAAGTTGGATTTTGATACAACAAACAATATCAGTGAATATGAGGCTCTTTTGTTGGGATTGAAAGATGCTAAGGATATGGGCATTGATAAAACTTCAGTTTTTGGAGATTGATAGTTAATAATAAATCAACTCAAGAATACATACCGGGACAAACAACAAATAATAAAGAAATACATAGATAAGATATGGGATTTTGTTGAGAATTTATTTCTGGCTTTCAATATCACATTTATATAGAGAAACTTGAATCAACATGCAGATTCTCTAGCTTTGGCAGCTAGTAATTTCAAAACTCCAATAATTCCAAACTTAAGATTTGAAGTTGAGGTAAGACACAAACCTTCTATACTAGATAACATAAAAATTGGCAGGTTTTTAAAAATGACCAGGAGATAAAAATATTTTTAGAGACAATTGATGAATTTTCTGCCATGTCCATAGATCAAGAAAATGAAAATGATGAGCTAAAAGTTCATTATGTTGATATTATTCAAAACAACATTGTTGGCCATAAAATTATTGACTTAAAAACCAATCATTTTCAAAAGGGCCTAGTTCCCTTTGAGATATTATTTGATCATAATGATGTGTCTAAAAGATTTGTTATTCAAACATAAGAGGCATAAGTTGTAGACTGTAATATCAGTTCTGATTCAAATCCAAGGATGGTGAAGTTATCCAAGAATTTACCATATGAGCAGAGGAACAAGTATGTATGTTTGATGAAACAGTTGCTCATGTTTTTGCTTGGTATTATGAATACCTAAAGGTTTTTGATACAGAGATTATGCAACATAATATTCATTTAAAGACTGGATCCAAACCTTTTAAGCAGAAAATAAGAAAACTCAATCCATTGTTGCTACCTATACTTGAAAAAGCGCTGAAAATATTGTTGAAAGATAAAATTATAATACCATTGAGATAATCAGAATGGGTGGAAAATTTAGTACGTGTCAGGAAAAATAATGGGGAAATAAGGATGTGTGTAGACTTTAGAAATCTGAACAGGTGTTCTCTAAAGGATAATTATCCATTACTTTTCAAAGAGTGGTAGGGGCTTAAAGGATATCCATGCTTGATGGATATTCAGGTTATAATCAGATATCAATGATGGAAGAAGATAAAAATAAGACAACTTTTACAACTCCCTTGACACCTTCATGTATGAAAAAATACCCTTTGGACTCATGAATGCAAGAGAAACTTTCCATAGAGCCATGGATATTGTTTTCATTGGTGAGAAACACAAATTCATGGTAATTTATCTTGATGAAATTACTATTTTCTCAACATCTGATGATGAGCACTTACAACATATTAAGCGGAAATTTGAAAAGTGTAGAAGGTATGGCATATCATTAAATCCTAAGAAGTCTCATTTTTCCATGGAGGAAGGTAAACTCTTAGGACATATTGTTTCACCAGAAGGAATCAAGATAGATTCAGAAAGGGTAAAGGCCATCCAAAATATAGACATTCCAAGGAATAATAAGTCTATTTAGTCCTTCATAGGTAAAATCAATTTTTTAAGAAGACTTATACCCAATTTTACATAAATCATCAAGCTTATTACTGAGATCTTGAAGAAAGATGAAGAAATCGAATGGATACCTGAAGCAAAGGAATCATTTGAAAATATTAAGCAATATTTAATTAAATCTCTTGTCCTCATTAGTCCAAATTACTCTAAGGAGTTTCTAATTTTTTCATTTGCGTCAATGATTCCTGTTAATGATTCCTAGCGTCATTTTACACTCTAGTTTTCTTCTTCTATATTCTTTAAGTGTTCTTGAATTATCCTTTCTGAACATTTTATGACATGTATTAGTGTGATAAAAGTTATAATAAAACAATTAGAATATTTTCCGTCAATATGCAAGGTTTGTTTCTTGTTTTAAATTTGAAAATATGAAAAGGGGAAAAAGGCGCTGCAAGAATACCGTTATTCTTGTAGCACCAGAAGTAATCATTGATTCGAATGTGCCAAATCCCAAATATCATTTCAACAGTTGTTCGAGATACTTGTCTAAAGATACAATACCATTTATGATTATGATCGAGTTGTGTTTTCAGTTTTGATAGTCATTCAAAGGAATTGGGTTTGTACTCGATAAGTTCAACATCAAATCACAGGTTTCGTGCCATGATTTCTAACATATGACACATGATTCAATTCATTGTACTTGTGTATTAGATTAAACATGTTTTTCAGGTAACAAAACTCTTCCACGACATTCATATTTCCAGAAGTCCCAAAATTACTATTGATCGAAACGTTAAGCACTCACAGATCTATGGGGATTAAAATCAGTGTTATGGCTCCTAAAAAAAGTGAACAAATCACTCGTTTAGAACCATAAGGTGTATAATTACTTGAGGATTATCCTCAAATCTTGCAGAAGTTCAAAGATGCAGGGTGTTTTAATTTTTTCTCTACATTCTAGGATTATCATGAACAAATATCAATGATTTTCACGCAAATTTTTTATGGATTCGGGACAGTGGTGGGAAAATCTCTAATACATGTGAAAAATAATTCGATTGGGACCTCATGCAGGTTATTAGTATATGGAGAAAGATGGTGGAAGAAGGACATGTTGTCTGTCAAAATCGTGAATCAATTTTTACTTCCAAAACATCAAAGCCCTAACTGGAGTTAGGGTATTCCACATAATTGGTTGAACAAAGAATGGTAGACTGTTTTGATGATTATTCACAGGTACATTACATGTGAAGGGTGGTTTTCCCTTGTTCACCTTTATCATATTAGGTTGTTGATTCATTTGAATGGTGATAGTCCTCTGTGTTTACCCTTCTTTCTATTAAAACTTTTGTCGAAGATGTCTAAAAGGATACAAACCCATCCTGCAACCGCTGGTAAAAATTTATTTCATCAAAGACTTATCAAGACCTTGGTTATGTATGCGTTGGGAGAATTCCAACGTTCTTGGGACTGGCTACTTGAATCACTCAATGTTGAAGAAAAAGAATCCAAGCATAAAGCTAATCTATAAAAGAGATCAAAAAAAGCAAAGAGGGTTCCTAAATCTTCTGTTACAACAAAATAAAGTTCTCCTGTATTTAGAATAACTAGATACAACAAAAGGAAGTTGCAGTCACAACATGAGACTGAATATTTATAGAAATATTCCCCTGTAGCCAGGATGACCAGAACACAGAAGAAGAAGTTAGAAATAGAGTGAGAGATGGAGATTCAAACTTAGATTAAATCTCCTGTTCCAAAATACAAACCTAAATATTGCAAAGGAATACATGTCAGAAGATCGACTAAGAAGAATATTTAACAGTCCATACAGAAACAAGATGAACCTATAGCATAAGTTAAAGGTAATAAATTGTGCAAGAAAGGAAAGACTGAACAAGTATTGAATCATCCTAGTAGACCTAAAACCAGGGAAACTAATAAGTTGAGGTTAAATTCAAAATCCGTATTCCATCCTGCTATTAAGAAAGAAAATTTAATTATCCTTGATGACAACACAATGGAAAATACAGAGGAAGGAAAGGAACAATCACTAGTGACTTCTTCAAATAAATTGAAAGAAGTTAAATTGGAGCATGAAGAAGAGAATTATAATGAACTTGTGGAGAATATCTGTCATGAGAAACAGAGAAAAAATGAGAAGGGTAAACAAATTGTAGAGCACCAAATGAGACATGTAACTAAAGAAACCAAAAATATAGGTGTGAAATCTGAAGATTTATCCAAGTCCTCCTTGAAACGAGACTATTTGACTGTTCTTGAAGAAAATATAGAGAAAACTGAGATTAAGCAAGAATTTGACTATATTCCAAAGACATAAGAGATACAGGATGTTAAGGAGATGCAAATATCAAAAAGTACTGAAGCAGAAGAGATTGTTGGAGGATCATCTTGAAAGGGTCATAAGTATGATTTTAAAGAAAAAAGGCCCAATTTTTCCATTGACCTAAATCGACCTGCTCCAGATGAAGATTATACTGAATTCATAATAGAAAAAAAGGATGAAAAAGACAAGGTTAAAGAATTGCAAACCATGATTATGAAACTGAAGCAGGAAAAGTGGATAATAGAAAAATGGAATTCCAAACAACAAGAACAGTTACATAAACCAAAGAAGAAGAAGAAGGATACAAAAATATTTCTCAAAGAGGTAAGAGAGACAAACATCAAACTTTATTGGCATAATGTGGTTCTGAAAACCAAGCTGAAACAAAGACATACCAAAATTTATTCTTCTATTATACAATGAAGAGTACAAAAATTTGAGGCATCATACATTTTTTATTTTTTTTAGCTGAATATTGTTGAAATATTGTAATTGCAAAGAGTATTCTATTTATTATTGAGTCATTATTCATTAGATCAATCCCCTTTATGGATTGATCATGTTGGGCATTATAATTGACCAAATTCCCTTTTGTGGATTGGTCAAGCCGTAATTATATTATGCTAATTAAGAAGTCGTCCCCCAAGCCTAGTTAAAGTGGTTTTATCCACTAAGAAGACAAGTCAGCCCTGCCCCAGTGAAGAGACACCTTTCCAACACTTGCCAACTTGTATAAATAAAGGAAGCTAATGCCTCATTATATCACTCACTCATTCACTCATCAAGTGCATAAGTTTGGTAGTTGCAATTGGTAGAAGTAGGAAGAGAGGCACATTTCTCAATGTTGGATATTCTCCAGTGTTTTGGTTTATTGTCTTGGCATTGTATTGGCCATCTATATTAAGGAATTTTTTGTGGGGTTTTCTCCCCTATGAGGGTTTCCCAGGATAAATGTTATGTATCTCGTGATTGTGTTTCTCTCAGTGATCCTACCTATGCTATTTTTATCTAGTAAATTGAAAAGAAACCTAATAATAGCTCAAAACTTAACATGGTATCAAAGCTAAGCTGAAGAGAGCATCTTTCACTAGATAAAGAAAAATGTCATTATTTTCGTACACGAAAATTAGGGCTTTTGGTTAAAGAGGAATATCATCCTAAAAACCATCTAGAAAAGTGTTCCCTAGCCTAGGGAAATATTTGGCACCTTGAGCGCACCTTTTCAGTGGTCAAATACTACAGAAAGTAAAAAACTAGTTTTGACTGGTACTAGAAAACCAGAAGTACCAAAAAACCAGGAAACCAAAACTAGTACCAGAAGTACCAGTCCATATTTCCGCAGGCCAAGTTTCAATGGGAAAAACTTGAAATTTTTGAAATTTAATAGCTCCAACAAACTCACCTCAACCCAATGCATCTAGTCCCTGGATCATAATTTCAAAATTTGAAGTTTGAAAAATTAGGGCTTCCTCATAAAAACTTAAGTTGTAGTTGCAGTTTCAGAATCAACTGCAGTATCAATTGCAGTTGCAGTATCAATTGAAGTATCAACTGCAGTACCAGTTGCAGTCACCCTTGGAGTTTTAAAAGGGTTGGTAATTATTACCATTTCTATCATATGGTGCCACTACCTGCAAATGCTATCAGAGGTATGTACTCACATATGTTTAAACTGTTAAGATTTAAAGGGTATTTGCAGGAGAAGGGATCTCTTTCCATAGATCCATAAGGATCTCAAGATCCAACATATTTAGAGGAATAATTAAACCAAGGTTTGATTATTATGATATGCATGTTATGACATTATTTTGATCTAGGTTTCATGTTGAAGCTATGACCATCATACTAACCTTTGGTAAAAAATTAAAGTCAAGGTATTAGATTGATTAAAGTTGAGATTGTAGAGTTTATTCGCTAACCCAGCCTTCTGTCAAGATAACATATTGTATTAGTATAGAATACAAGTTGAATAAATCACTTTTCATCTTGAGTGAAGGAGAATTGGAAGAAAAGAAACACACTCATTATTGAGGACAAGACTCCAGGTTCCAGGTTTGATTAATTAAGTTGATAAGATTCAAATTTGCATATGACAAGTTGATAACTACCCCATTACAAGTAAACACTATAGTTGAGGTAGCAGTCTTTGAAAAGTATTATACTTGGTAGCATGTGAGCATATTGAGATAAATGCTTAATGTAATCATTTACCAGATACAAATAACATCTCCTCTAGGAGAAACTTCTTGTGTTAGTTCCAGGTTACCATGGATGGATGTTTGATCACAACACTAGAAGAGTGTTGATCTCATTTCATATTGTATTTCTTACTTTTGATCTTTGTTTTAGGTAGGTCACAAGTGATAGATCTAAAGGAGCTTCTGTGACGATTATTCATGTTATTGTTTTATTACTATTATCAAAAGATTATTATTCTTTCTTGTTGTTTTGTTGACCTTGGTTCAGGTCATAGGTGATAACCCTGAGGAATCTATAGTGAAGGTTACAAATAGCAACATATTAGATGAGACATGAAGCATACTACCCAAGTCGTATACATAATCATATACATTCATGTACCAAATAATATGAAGAAGAAACTATCTTGAGATTCAAAGTATCTCATATGAAGATTGATTGTAAGGAGCAGAAGGCTCCAAAGATGACCAAACTTTAGAACAAGAACTCACATAAGACATGGTCAAAGGATAATGAAGCCACCTTGACAGGAAGCAGAAATCATTTGAAGTCTGACTCAACCTTTCATATTTAGACTTGGTATTCAACACCAAGTATACCCCATAAGATATGATGAAGTCCTTGTAGACTCATAATAAATCAAGAGTAAGCCTGGTCTCATAAAGTATCAGATGAAGAGACAACTTCCAGAAATTGGGAGATAGATGCCATGAGAAGACTAGATCGTGGCTTCAGAAACTTCTAGGAGATATTAAATATCCTGGGAATATTCCCATGTTTCAGTGACAGAGAAGGAAGCCAATCAGAAGCAATATGGTAAGGCATAATGAAGTTTGGTTGGTGCACACACAGTATGAGTATGAGTTGTATTGCTACAGTGCAGGTAGGGGTGCATGTAGGTGGTTGTGCATGGTAGCGACAGAGTATTCGATGGGGCATACAGATTATTGTACGCGGTAAGGAATATTGAACTTTAGCACGGTGCAATGCATAGAGCGAAATGTATATGGAATATCCGAGTGCGATACAGAAATAGTGCACAGTCGATATTGGCGCACAACGCAGAAGTAGTGCGTGCAAGTTATTGGCACAACGAAGAGGAAATGTATAGTATATACAGGTGCGTGGAAGCATGATTTACCTTATAAAATCAATTTGCATGATAAATAAAAGAACACAGGTTGAATTTTATGCGCGCGAAAGAAAAAAGAAAAAAAAAAAAGATCGTCTGAAAGGCCAATTAAGACGATGAGCCTAAGTTTAATAGAAAATTTACATAGTATTCAAAGAAAGAGGAATAAAAAACTGCATTGAAGTATTATTTAAATTGAGTCAAGCGAGTGAGATGAATTCTGAGTTTTATTCAAACAGTTGAAAGTGAAATATAAGTTACAAGAAGACACATAATATTAAAGGAAACAAGATTCATATCACCATCAGTTAGAATCTTATCATAAGAAGTACAAAATCCTCTTCTGTTCTTATATATTCATTTAAAATCCGAAATTACAAAAGGGGATGATTCAAAATAGCAGTTACCCTATTTCAAGAGACCGTACAAGAACATGTCTATCATCTCTAGAGTTCCTTACCTCTGCTACCATCTTTTCAAAAATCACTGAAATATACTCAATTTTATTTGAGGGATCATTAGAGATTAGCTAGCTCCTCCTTTAAATAATCTAACTAGACCGGTTGATTCTCTCCAACACTTCCAGTCACTTCAGCGATGGGTTCTTTCTTCTGTGGCTTGCTTCATTTCTTCTTAGCAGCTAGTCTGTTGATAACCAGATCTCTCATGATTGGATTTAGCTTGATTTCCAATATCGAATCAGTAATAGTTACTGTGTGAAATTTAGTTGCCAATATCTACGCGACTACCTTTTCCTTCGTACTCGTAGGAAAATTTAGCGTGTTGCCCGAATAACCAGTCTCATCGGATTTAACTGGGTCCATATACCTCAGTTCTGTGGGCACTGAAATAATTTTGCAGAGATGAGAAGTTAGAACCAGTTTGGAGATTGTTCGTTGATGGATAAGATGATGCTTCCATACCCAACAGTTGGTAATTATAGATCCTCAATCATAAATCACTAACAGACTTGCGCGCAAGTACGATGGGTTGCCATGCTCAGCTAATCCATTTCAAATGATTAAACTTTTTGTGTTCGTTACATGGCGCCATTCACCTAACTTCAAACGGCTATGATGTACCGAGTGAATGAGACAGAGTGATTTGACTAGCCTTCACCCATCCCATGAATGGTGGATTTGACATATTGAATCTCGTGACATCGAAACTTATGCAAAAGTGGTTTCGACAAACTGCCTTTTTCCCGATGTATCTCTACGCAATGATGTAGTTCTTACTAAGTTCTCAAAACTTGGGTCTTGTCTAAGAATTGTCATGGTGGCAACACCAAGAAATCAAAAAAGATAATTCTGATATATTTATTGAGCCGAAATAGTTCATATTTCTCATGGATTGTTGATTTAGTTAACTTAATAAGTTTTAATGGTTGCACATTTTGCAGAATTAACAACAACTAGATCATATCATATCAGTACCGAATCCATAGGAATGGAAGAGACACGAGGAAATTATAGTCAACAAGATGAGAGAAGAGGGATGAATGTCCATTTGGACATTGAAGGAACAAACTCCAATGGACATGGAGAAGAAAGGGATGAAAACCTGAATATGGTAGAGACCATTAAATTTTTTCAAAAGGATGTCCAAATCCATAAAGATGATAATGAAAGGATTATGAGAGCCGAAGAGAAGCAGGATGACTTCCACATGAAGTTATTGCAAAGTCTGAACAGAATAGAAAAGAAATTGGAAAAAGAAAGTGACTCAAGAAAATTTGGAAGTCACAAACCTTCGGATGAGAAAAATAAATCAGGAAATGTTAGTAGACACCACCATCACTCCCCGAATCATTCCAATAAAAGAGCAGGTAGAAACACAAGTCCATCCCCTATTAGAAAACATAAGAGGTCTGGGGTGGATGAGCTACGAGGAGAAATGAACAAAATCAAACCTCCTACATTCAATGGTGAGCAAAAGAAGGATAAATATGTAGAAACATGGTTGTTGGGCATGAGAAAGTATTTTCAATTACACAAGTATTCTTCTCATGTAGAGGGTAGAATTGGCATCTATCAACTCAAAGGAAAGGCGTCCATGTGGTGGGATCAACTTGTGTAGGTACAACACATTAAAGAGAAGAGCGTTACTTGGAGGGAATTTAAGAATCATTTTGAGAAGAAATACTTGTCTAAGAGATATTATGACAAGAAAATGAAAGAGTTCTTTGAACTCAAGCTCGGAAACATGACCATATATGAATATGAAAGAAGATTCCTAGAACTGCTGAAGTACGTCTCTTTCATCAAGGGTGAGACAGTTAAAATTCAAAGGTATTTGAGTGGATTGCCAACGTTCATCAGTGACAAAATATAGTATGATGATCCCAATACATTGGAAGAGACCATAAGGCGAGATACATGTCTATATGATCATCAGAAAGCAAGGCCAACTTTCCAAAAATCTTGGGAAGACAAAAAAAAGTTCAAGGTGGATGAGAGGAAGAAAGGATTTAAACCACCATTCTTCAGAAATAGTTCACAGGGACCACAAACTCCTAAAGAGACCAAAACAATAGAGGCAGAAGGCCAAAGGCCAAGGATGCCACCTATTCAATGTTGGGGTTGTAAAGGAGATCATAGATTCAGAGATTGTCCTCACAGAGGTGAAAAAGGAAGGACTATTTATAATGTACAACAGGTTGAAACAATGGAGGACATGGGAAGAAATGTGCCAAGGATCTATGCAACCCTGGATAACAAGAAAGAAGAATATCAATCACACATGATTGAAGTCGAAGGTATGATTAGCAACCAAACCATTGTTATTTTAATTGATTCAGGAGCTATTCATAGTTATATAGATCCTAAGATGGTAGAAAGTTTACAATTGACAAGAAGCAAGCATGGAAAATATTGGTTGGTACAACTGGCTACAGGAACCAAAAGAAGGGTTAATGAGATGGTTAAGTCGTGTCTCATGGACATGAACGAACTGAACACCAAGGCATATTTGAACATCTTACCTTTAGGTTCCAATGACTGTTTAATTGGGATGGATTGGTTGGACCCACATCATGCTTTATTGGATTGTCATAACAAAGAACTCAATTTCTTGGATGAAGAAGGGAACCAAAGGAAAGTGCAGGGAATTCCCAGGGCAGTAACCGTTAGAGAAATTTCAGCATTGCAGCTGAAGAAATGTTATAGAAGAGGATGTCAAATATTTGCAGCTCATATGGAGGAGACACCTAAAGACAAGGTGCCAAATTTGGAGGATTATGCAGTCCTGAAGGAGTTTGAAGATGTATTCAAGGAAGTACCAGGACTACCCCTAAAGAGATACATTGATTTTTCTATAAATATGACACCAGGAGCAGCTCCCATGTCAAAGTCTCCTTACAGAATGAGTACACCAGAATTGAAGGAGTTGAAAATGCAGCTTGAAGAACTTCTAAAAAGGGGGTATATACACCCAAGTGTATCACCTTGGGGTGCCCCAGTCTTGTTTGTGAAAAATAAATATGGAATGTTAAGATTTTGCATTGATTTCAGACAGTTGAATAAAGTGACTGTAAAGAACAAGTATCCTCTGCCAAGGATCGATGATCTTTTTGATCAATTGAAGGATGCAAAGATATTTTCAAAGATAGATCTCATATCGGGATACCATTAGGTAAGAATTAAGGAGGAATATATCAACAAGACCGCCTTTAGGACAAGGTATGGTCATTATGATTTCATAGTGGTGCCATTTGGGTTGTCAAATGCACCAATTGTTTTCATGTGCTTAAGGAATGGTGTTTTCCGAGAATATTTAGACAAGTTTTTCATTGTCTTTTTGGATGACATTCTTATATACTCTAAGTTAGAGGAAGAGCATGAACATCATTTGAGGATGGTGTTGCAAGTATTAAGGGAGCATCAGATGTATGCCAAATTGAGCAAGTGCTCATTTTATTAGAAACAAATTCATTATTTGGGGCATATCATCTCAAAGGATGGGATAGCAGTGGATCCTAAGAAGATATAAGCCATTAGAGAATGGTCAGCACCAAAGAATGTGACCGAGATCAAATCATTCATAGGCCTTGCAAGCTACTACATGAGATTCATTGGAGGATTCTCAAAGATAACACACCCAATCACTTCCTTGTAAAGAAATGGTATGAAGTTTCAGTGGATGTCGAACTGTGAAAGGAGTTTCCAACATTTGAAACAATTATTGACAAGTGCTCCAATACTATGGATTGTAGACCCAAATAAATATTTCATTGTATGCATAGATGCATGTAATGAAGGACTTGGTGGAGTCCTCAGTCAAAATGGATTTGTGATATGTTATGAATCAAGGAAGTTGAAGGAGCATGAAAGAAACTATGCCACTCATGATTTGGAGTTGGCAGCCATAGTGCATGCCCTGAGGAAATGGAGACACTACCACATGGGGAAAATATTTGAGCTAAGAACATACCACAATGGTTTGAAATATTTATTTGATCAGCCAAATCTAAATGCTAGGAAAAGAAGATGGTTAGAATTTCTAGGCGAATATGAATTTGATATAAATCATATCAAGGGGAAAGAAAATAAAGTGGTTGATGCTCTTAGTAGGAGGGTGCATGAACTACGTGCTACAACCATCATCATGTACCAGACTGATGTTAAAATAAAAATTATGGAGACTACAAATACAGACCCGCAATACAAAGAATTGATAGAAAAATTACAGCTAGGCAAGACACCACAAAAGATGGATATTTATAAGTTGGGAGTAGATGGAATACTGCTGTAGAAGAACATGATTTTTGTACCAAATGTCCAGGACTTGAAACATATAATTTTGCATGAGATGCATAATGTTCCTTATGCAGGGCACCCTGGATATCAGAAAACCGTAGAAGTGGTCAAGAGCCAATACTTTTGGCCAGGTATGAAGAGAGAGATAACATAATACATCGCAAGATGTATGGAATGCCAGAAAGTTAAAGAAGAACATAGGCACCCAACAGGATTGTTGCAACCTTTTCCCATTCCTAAATGGAAGTGGGAAGTGGTGACAATGGATTTTATTATGGGATTGCCCAGAACAAGCAAGCTACATGATTCGATTATGGTGGTGGTGGACAAGCTTACAAAAGATGCCCATTTTATTCCACTAAAAACTACTCACAATGCAGTAGATGTCGTTGATATTTTCATGAAGGAAGTGGCACGATTGCATGGAATTCCTAAAATGATTGTGTTTGACAGAGACCCAAAATTCACCTCAAATTTCTAGAAAGGATTGTTAAAAGGATTCAGAACGAATCTAAACTTTAGTACAACTTACCATCCTAAGTCTAATGGATAGACAAAGAGGGTGAATAGAGTGATAGAAGATATGTTGAGAATGTATGTGATGGATAAACCATCAAATTGGGAAGACTAGCTACATTTAGTAGAATTCGCTTACAACAATGGGTATCAGGCATCATTGAAGATGATCCCATTTGAAGCACTTTACGACAGAAGGTGCAATACTCCAGTAAGCTGGGATAACCTAGCTGATAGAATAGTAGTCGAGCCAGAGTTGCTCAAGGAGATGGAGGACCAAATGTTAAAAATTAAGCAGAATTTGAAAACTGACCAAGACAGACAAAAAAGTTATGCTGATAAAAAAAAAATCCACAGAGAATTCAAAGTGGGTGATCATGTTTTCCTAAAAGTGAAAGCTAACAGGAGTTCCCTGAAGTTGGGAAGCTGTGCCAAGTTGGCAGCTAGATTTTGTGGACCATTTGAAATCCTAGAGAGGATTGGTCCAGTTGCTTATATGATTGCATTTCCTCCATCTATGTCTGTTCATAATGTATTCCATGTATCATTCCTAAAGAAATACATACCTGATGCTAATCATGTTATTGATTGGAATGTTATTCAGGTGGAGCAAGAAGGCGCTTTCCAAGTGCATCCGGTGCACATTTTGGAGCGGAAAATCAAACAACTCCGGAATCGAGCCATAGGGCTTGTAAAGTTCCAATGGACCTGGTATGGACCTAAAGACGCTACTTGGGAGCATGAGGATGCAATACAGGCAGAACACCCACATCTTTTTGAAAAAAAATTGAAAATTTTGTTGTATATGGGTACATGATGCACTGAGGACAGTGCATAAATAAGGGGAGGGTATTATAATATCCCTCAGTTGAATCCAAATGCAAATATAATCCAAGTATATTTAAGCTAGTGAGTTGTCTAGACATAATTTTTGTAATACACCTTTCATGGCATGGTGCGCACATATACTGCACAGTAAAGTGATGTAGTGTGCACATTTCTGGATACCACGCGCAGTAACTAAAGAGCGCACAACCTTGAGTTCAGCAGATATCGCGCGTAGTAACTAAAGTGTGCATAGTATTAAGGTCAGTAAACCTTTATGTATCTGATATGCATTATAGGTTGGTGAGCCAGTATTATAAGCCATAATTCTTATGTTTTGGTATTAGGCTAGAATGCCTAGATGTCAAAGGCCAATGCACCTACTTTGTACATGACTCATTATTAATATAAAATACATTGTTGTGTGCAGAACGACCACGATAAAAGAGATGGGGGACTAAACTTCACTAGTTAGGGAAAGGGAGGGCCAAAAGTCAAGGGAACATTATATTAATATTTCCTAAAACATAAAGTATGGATAATTATTTTATCCTAAGTTCTAAAGTTGGGGACAAGTGGACCAAAGTAACTTCTGATATGAAAAGTGTCAAGTTGGGTACATGCATTCATATCATGGGGGAACTTAGCTCATTTGGAGACTTCTCACGGATACGTGACCAACAACCCGAGAACCATTATTCGCACAATGACTTCCATGAAGATTTCATAGTGATTCTCCTCCACACTTAATTATCCAGTCAATGATTCCATGACCATTTCACTCATACATTCCGTTATCTTTGAGACAACCATTTCACCATTCTGGAGCTTCTTTCCATAGCCCTTTTGGTTGGTGTACTTGGTTAGCTTGGAGTGGGATTGAAGAAGCGGGTTTTCAGATCCGTGAGCAATTCTCTGAGTGAGAGAATTTTTGGGGATTGATTCCTAAAGGTGCTAGACTGCTGCTACAATTCTCTGAGACTTCTGGTCTGGCCTGTTGTTGAAGCCCCAGAAGGGAAGTGGGGCGACCGAGGGACTGTTGAGCAGAGAATGGGTACACTTCCTTGGGTGGGGCAGGCATGTGGGGAATGAGAGGCTATAGGCTATTAGTTGAGCGAGCACCTGAGATGGAGTCTTTCCTATTGTCCATGAGCCTTAGCCTGGGTAGGAACCCTTTACCCTAGGTGGAGTTCAGTCCCAGCTCGGGGGTGACTCACTGTTGAGAGTGATGAACAATGTAGTCTATGCCTAGGAGGTTATTGGATGGTCTGTATGTATTTGGTGACAATATTTCCAAGATAAGTACCAGTTGTATGATAAAAATGACATGCTTCTTGTTATTTACATGCCTATGTTACGGTTTATAATATATGTGATTATAATTGCCTGTATGTTTATGGGTAATTCTCTGTAAATGATGCATATCTGTAGTTACTGTTATTTTAGTATAAAAGTCATATGTTACAGAAAGTAATTTTCTGTTTATGTTTATATGTAAAGCTTCTGTGAGCATGATGTATGTATATGTCTTATTTTCACGCAGTTTAAAGAGTAAATTTATGTGGCATTGCTCAGTTGACTGTTGGATATGCTACTGTATGTTCTGTAGTATGGGAACAAAAGTGTTCCCTAGAGTAGCATGGCCCGGCCTAAAGGCTGGGAATGTTACTGGCAGGTGTCAGGGCATGAGTGGTTGCTCGAGAGTGGCGCACCTCGACCTGAGGTTGGCCAGGGGGAATGTTACAAGAACAACCTTGGGGAATAAATTCTCGAGAATACCAAAAAGAATCCAGGAAACAAAATGCCACAAACTAGAGGTAAGTATCATGCTTTGATTGTTATTCATTCTTCTCTCGATGCATGGATCCTAGATTCAAGAGAATCCCATCACATGGGATCCACAGAAGATATGTTATCATCTTTAAATACATGCATGTGTCCTCCCATTATCATTGGTGATGATACTTCAGTGGATGTCACTAGAAAAGGGAGAGTAGATCTCCAACATGGAAGTTTCGAGAATGTCTTACATGTTCTGAAAATCTATGTGAATCTACTCTGTGTTTATCATATAGCACATATTGTTAATGTTTATGCCATTATTATAGTTCTTTGCATTTCAATAGATAAGAGGAACATAAGAACAAGATCATTGAGAAATACACATTCACAAGAGACACAACATTTATCCTGGGAAACCCTCTAGGGGAAGAAAACCCAGCAAAAACTTCATTATCATAAATTGTCAATACAATGTTCAAGAGATAACTCAAACCAATACAGATAGTCCTCTCCAAAAGATGCGCCACTCTTCTCCCTCTCTCCAACTAGTAATTGCAACTTGCCTCATAAGAGAATAAGCAAGTGAGTTGTGTGATAAAGTGAGGCGCTAGCCTCCCTATATATACAAGACTGGCATGTGTGAAAGGGTTTCACTGGTAGGGCCGACCTCTCACTCTGGGTGGGTAAACCCACCTTTAATTTAATTTTGGGTCTCAATAATAACTGTTGGGGCCGAATTCTTATTTTTCCTATTACAATTGTCTGATGACCAATCTGCAAAAGGGGATTTGGTCCTAATACAATTACCGACATGATTAATCCACAATGGGGATTAATCCAATGAATAAAATAAAAATAATAATAAGAATACTCTTTGCAGTTACATTATTTCAACACTCCCCCTTAACAAGAAGGGTCTTCTTCAACAACATCAGGCGAGAGAGGTCTGCATCATCAGTGGCATCAGGAGGACAGTATCATCAATACCATCTTGAAACATTGGCTAGCATATTTATGAGTCATCGAAATTTTTTTTCATCGGCAACATCATCATTCTCGAAAGAATGCCATCATCATATGCATCAAAATGTATCAGTAAAAATGATACCTCATAAAATCACTAGGCTGACACATCACAGTACTACACTGGCTCAATGTCACAGCGGTTAAGTTGGTAGATCAGTGTCAGTCACATCTTGATTTATGTCTAACAACGAGGTCAAAAGCAAGGAATCATCTTTCTTTACGTCTAACAACTAGGTCAGAAGCAAGGAGCACATCATCATCTTGCTTTACGTCTAACAACTAGGTCATAAGCGAGGAATCATCTTTCTTTACATCTAACAATGAGGTCAGAAGCAAGGAACATATCAACATCTCGCTTTACGTCTAACAACGAGGTCAGAAGTGAGGAATCATATTGCTTTACGTTTAACAACGAGGTCAGAAGCAAGGAACACACAACGTCATGCTTTACATCTAACAACAAGGTTAGAAGCAATGACTCATCTTGCTTTACGTCTAACAGCGAGGTCAGAAGCAAGGAACACATAGCATCATGCTTTACATCTAACAGTGAGGTCAGAAGCAATGACTCATGTTGCTTTATGTCTAACAGCGAGGTCAGAAGCAAGGAACACACAACATCATGCTTTACATCTAACAGTGAGGTCAGAAGCAATGTCTCATCTTTCTTTACGTCTAACAATGAGGTCAGAAGCAAGGAATAAATATATATACTCCCCCTTTCAGGGAGGGTCCTTTCGGACTATACCAAGCTTATCTCGAAAGTGTTCAAACTTTACATGAGATAGAGGTTTGTTCAACACGTCAGCAACATGTTCATCCATACTAATGTACTGGAGCTTCAAGGGTCCTCTCCGTACCATGTCACGGATGAAATGATAGCGGATCTCTATGTGCTTCGACCTGTTGTGGAATACAGGATTCTCTGTCATCTTTATGTAGCTCTGGTTAACACATAGAGTCACGATTTCTCTCATCTCCAAGTCAAATAGGATAGTCAGCAACTTTCAAAGCCATATAGCTTCGCAGCTAGTAGAACATGCAGCAATGTACTCTATTTCCGTTGTGCTGAGAGAAATACTGGATTACTTCCTACTCTGCCACAAGATCATGGTTGATCCCAAAATGAAATAGCATCCGGAAGTGCTTTTTCTGTCTGCAACGCTTCCTGCCCAATATGCATTAGTATATCCACTCAATGTGAAGTCATGATCTCTATTATAGCTGAGGACATAATCCATTGTACCTTTAAGGTACCTCATCACATGTTTTGCAACCACTAGGTGAACACGTTTGGGCTCTACCAGAAACGGACTCAAGGTGTTCACTGCAAAACAAATGTCTGGTCTAGTGTTCATCAGGTACATCAACAATCCAATAATCTGTCTATACAGTGTGGCATCTATCAAGTTTGACGAAGTATCGACCAACATCTTTAGCTTCGCTTCCATGGGTGTATTCATGGGCTTGCATTCTAGCATGTCGAATCTCTTTAAGATTTTGACTATGTACTTCCCTTGGTTAAGGAAGATCCTTTCTGGACTCTGTCATACCTCAAGACCTAAGAATTAATGCATTAGTCCAAGGTCTTTCATTTCAAATTCTGCGACAAGTCTCTGTTTACATTCAGTGATGAGATTTTCTTTTCCAGCTAAGAATAAGTCATCCACATACAGTAGTAAGATTACTGGTTCATTATCCATAATTTTGAAGTAGAGATTTGAGTCTGCTTTACTCTTGGTAAAGCCTAAGCTTGTCAAGAAACTATCTATATGGCCATCCCAAGCTCTGGGAGCTTGCTTCAATCCGTATAAGGCTTTCTTCAATCAGCAGACATGAGACTTCCTGTAATCAACCTCAAATCCTTGGGGTTTCTCTATATACACTTCCTCTTCGATAACACCATTCAGGAAAGTTGTCTTCACGTCCATCTCATGCAGCTTCCATTTCATCTTGGCAGCAAGAGCTATAATGGTTCTGATCGAAGTGTATCTGGCCATAGGATCAAATGTCTCTTCATATTCAATGCCTTCCTTCTGGGAAAATCCATGATCGACAAATCTTGCTTTATATTTCTCAATACTTCCATCAACAACATGTTTTATTTTGAAGAGCCATTTTGATGATACTGCATCCTTACCTTTTGGTCTGGGAACTATTTCCCATACATCATTCTTTATTATGGATTGGTATTCCTCTGTCATGGCATATGCCCATTCCTTCTTTTGAATGGCCTCTTCAAAGCGTGTAGGTTCTTCATCAAGTAGATTGCACATCAAAGCCGTGTAACTGGAGAATGGCTTTGGTCTTTTCACCTGTCTCGTGGTTCCTTCTGGAACACCATATTTCTCTCCATCTTGAATAATCTCTCTTGCCCAAGAAGGCTTTCTTTTATGGGAGAAGGTCATTTGAGGAGGTTCTTGAACTTCTGTTATATCATGATCTTCAGGAGTCTCCTCATCAGGGGAAGTTACAACTTCCCTTACAATTTCTGCAGCTCTGGGAACTTCCCTCATGGATTCTGTAGTCCTGGGATTTACAGGTTCCTCTTCATACATTTCTTCAAGATGGCATCTTCTTGATTTCTTAAGTGTTGCTTCTTCATCAAATTTCACGTCCCTACTGATCTCAATATGGCGGTGACCAGGTATGTATATTCTGAAGGCCTTGGATACCTCAGAGTATCCCACAAATATTCCCTTCTTTCTGGAGGGTTCCAGCTTGTTTCTTTTCTCTTTCAGTATATAAATAAACACTGGACAGCCAAATATTTTGACATGGCTTACCTCTGGCTTCTTTCCTGTAAACATCTCTTCAGAGGTCTTGAACCCAAGTGCACTATGGGATAATTAGTTCTACACATAAACAGCTGCCATTGCTGCTTCTGCCCATAAGCACATAGGAAGATCTTGATCATTAATCATGGTCTTTACAACTTCCATAATTGTTTTGTTCTTCCTTTCAGCTACACGGTTTTGTTGGGGATTATAGGGAGTAGTGAGTTCCCTCTTGATCCCAACATCTCTGCAGAAGTTTAAGAACTCCTTTGAGGTATATTCTCCTCCATCATCTGACCTGAGTATCTTAATCTTTCTTTCAGAAGGATTCTCTATCAAGGCTTTGAATTTCTTGAATTTACTGAATACTTCATCTTTAGATTTTAAGAAATATATCAAGGTCCTACGAGAATAGTCATTAATAAATGATACATAGTATACATACCCGCTAGTGGAGGATGATGGCATTAGGCCACACACGTCTGAATGAATGGGTTCTAATACTCCTTCTGCTTTGCTGTCCCTCTTTGGAAAAAGGTTCTTAATGTTCTTCCCTTGCGCACATCCATTGCATATGCCTTCCTGATCAACTTTGAGTTCTGGTAAACCTGTGATAGCTTCGCATATGTATGGTCACGCCTTGTAGTTGATGTGGGCCAATCTTCTATGCCAAAGTTCACATGAGTTTTTGATGGCATGGGATATGGTAGTTTCTGGGTGACCCTTCAGCTTATATAAGCCATTTTCTTCACTTCCGATGACGATTGCTTCATTTAAGGTTTCTCCTTTAGCCCACATAAGAACTTATCCATCTATGAAGGAAACTCTATATCCTTTCTTGTCTAAAGTTGATATGGAGAGTAAGTTCTTCTTTAATCCAGGTACATAGAGTACGTCCTTCATTGTTATTGAGTTTTCTGAATCTAGCTTGTAGTTTGATTCTCTTATTCCCTTGATGGGATATTGATAATCATCTCCAAGAGTCACTTTCTGAGAAAACTTCTTTTCTGAAATACAAGAGAGAGTATTTTTCTTACCTGTCATATGTTTTTATGCACCACTATCAATGAGCCATGTGTCCTCTCTAGGTGATACAGATCCTGAGAGAGCTGAGATAAAGACATGGTCCTTAATCATCTTCATAGGTGGTTCTTCATCTTCGGCTATGTGAGAATGTTTCCTTTTGTGATTCCTCTTGTATTCTTCTCTTCTGACTGGAAAATTATTCGCCTTATGTCCCATCTTATCACAATGATAGCATTGTATAGATGAGAGATCTCGTCCCTTGTGTTGTCCTTTCTTCTGAAAATTTCTTGGATGAGATTCTTGGTTGTTGAATTTGTTTGATGGTTTAGGTTCTCTATGAGTTTCCCTTTTGAAGTAAGTTTTCTTCCTTCCTCCTTTTGTATGAGTAGCTAGGGATTGATCATCATCCCTTGCTAGTAGTGCTTCACGGTTGGCTACCCTTGTCTCTTCTTGGATGCATTCTTCCCATAGGCTCTCAAACTATAGTTTCTCCTTTCTAGCAGATACTGACTGGATGAAAGCATCCCAAGGTCTTGTGAGACCATTTAGGGCTGCTATTACAAATTCATCTTCGTCGATGGTGTCTCCAATCGCTTTTAACTATTCTTTTATTTCTGAGATTCAGGAGAAATATTCTTGAATCATTTCTCCTTTATGCATCTTGGTATTTTTCAATTGAGATCTTAGATTCATCTTTCGATTGATATTCTTTCCTTCATATAGTTTGCTTAGAAATTCAAACATTTCCTTCGGAGTTTTCTTGGACGATACATACGGGATCAGGTGGTCTTTGATTTAATCTGCAATGATTCTTTGAGCCCTGATTGAGTCCTTCTGATGCTTCGCTTTCTCTATGGCATCTTCAGGTTCCTCCACTTCTTCTTTGATAAATTTTTCTAGGTCATTCTCTGCAAGGATCATACCGATCCTATACTTCCAGGCACATAAGTTTTCTATGCCTTCTAGTTTCTCAACAAGCTTTGTTCTTGCAGACATCTTGTACTTGAGGCTACGAAAATGACCAAAAAATGAAAATGCTTAAAATCAATTTTTGACCTTACCAAGAGGTGCACTTGGCTGAGGCAAGTAGCCTGGTGTACTTGGATTTGAGAAAATCCAACTTTACCCCATCAAATCTGATTTACGGATTTTTGGACTGGTGCTTCTGGTACTTCTGGTACTTTTGTGAAACTAGGGTTTCACTTTCCAGGAGATCCATCCATTGAAAAGGTGTTCTCTAAGTGCCAAAATGATCCTTGGGGGAGAGTACAACTTTCTAGGTGGTTAGGGAGCTGAAAAGATTCACTTTTGCAAAACCCTAATTTTTGGGTACGGTAACAGTGACATTTTTCCTCTTGCAAATTGTGTTTCCTTCAAGTTGGCTCTGAAACCATGTTAATGTTTATGCCATTATTATAGTTCTTTGAATTTAAATAGATAAGAGAAACATAAGAACAAGATCACTGAGAAATACACATTCACAAGAGACACAACATTTATCCTAGGAAACCCTCTAGGGGAAGAAAACCCAGCAAAAACTTTCTTATCATAAATTGCCAATACAATTTTCAAGAGATAACTCAAACCAATACAGATAGTCCTCTCCAAAAGATGCGCCACTCTTCTCCCTCTCTCCAACTGGTAATTGCATCTTGCCTCATAAGAGAATGAGCAAGTGAGTTGTGTGATAAAGTGAGGCGCTAGCCTCCCTATATATACAAGATTGGCACGTGTGAAAGGGTTTCACTGGCAGGGCCGACCTCTCACTTTGGGTGGGTAAACCCACCTTTAATTTAATTTTGGGTCTCAATAATAACTGTTGGGGCCGACTTCTTATTCTGCCTATTACAATTGTCCGATGACCAATCCGTAAAAGGAGATTTTGTCCTAATACAATTACCAACATGATTAATCCAAAATGGGGATTAATCCAATGAATAAAATAACAATAATAATAAGAATACTCTTCGCAGTTACATTATTTCAACACATATAGGCACAAAAAAGGGTGGAATTCACACCGAATTCCATGACCATACATGACATGTGTGACAACTCCAATATTTTTTTTGGTGAGGTAAATCAATGGTCTCGATTGTACACCTTTTCTAAGTTTATTACTAAATATGATTCCACGTTACTACTAACTCATGCCAATGATGATAGCATACTCTGGCATGATATATTTGGTCATCTAAATTTAGTGTACATGCAACAACTCAACAAATAGGAAATGTTCAAAGGCTTGCCTGATATATATTTTTCTAAAGGAGTTTGTCAAGGATGCATTCTTGGCAAACATCCTCAAGAGAAATTTGAGAAGGGGAAGGCTTGAAGGGCCGCCTCTCCCTTAGAG
>ML787623.1:421049-434638 GCA_009831015.1 Picea engelmannii
GGAAGGCTTGAAGGGCCGCCTCTCCCTTAGAGCTTGTCCACAATGACCTCATGGGTCCTTTTCCTCATCCTTCCATCAACAAGGAAAGGTACATGTTGACATTTATTGATGATTACTAAAGGCACGCTTGGGTATATTTCTCTATCAAAAGTCTGAAATTTTTTAGCATCTCAAAGATTTCAAAGTGCTTACAGAGACACAGTCTGGGAAGATGATCAATATCCTCCACATACATAATGGGGTAAGTATGTAAAAAAGGATATACAACATATTTATGATGAGGTAGGTATATAGTTACATCATACCGTTCCATACACTCTGAAACAAAATGGGGTAGTTGAAAGGAAGAACCGATCTCTCAAAGAGATGGCCAATTGCATGTTGCATGCAAGGTTCCTTCCCTCCATGCTTTGGGTTGAATTTATTAACTATGTTAATTACATATAGAACATATATCCTCATAGATATATGAATTACATGACACCTTTTGAGGCCTGGAGTGACATCAAACCAGAAGTCACCTACTTTTGAATCTTTGTGTCATGTGCATGGGCCCATGTACCCTCTGAAAAGAGGAAGGCATTATATCCTCAGAGATCAACATGCATATTCATTGGATATACTATAAGTGTGAAGGGTTATAGGTTTATATATTCCTTAATGGACAAGTTCATCATTGAGAGGAGTGTCCGTTTTGAATAAAGTCACATGCACGCATCTCAGGAGCCACATGTAGAGACTTTTTCACATCCTCTTGTTCCAGACATTCGAGATGATGTCTCCTGCCATTCATATTAGATTTCAGATCTCATTTCTAAATCAGATTCATAATATGTTAATCATGCAAATGATGAGCTACATCGTTGATCCAGGTGGATGTCAGTGGCCACCCACCTTTTCCAACTGGCTCAAAACAATTTTCTAGTAATTTCAGTAATTTACTATTTTTAGCATTTTTTTGGGTCCTGAACTTCCAGAGCCATTTTGAGGCCCTAAACTACGTTTTTTGGGAAAACGGGGAGCAACATGGTAGTTCCTATGATGTTGCTCACACAAAAATTGTATTCCTCAGGTAGATCTTTCTAACGAGGTATTAAGCGCCCCAAACGGAGATCGTATGAAAAAGTTACACCCCCAGGAAAATGACATATCAACTACACCCATCGGGGCCCGCAAACCTTTTGGATTTTCATCTTCCGGGGTTAGGGTTTTGGATTTTCCTTATGGTAAAAATCCCCTCAGAGCCTCATTGTAATGATCATCTTCTTGCGAATGTGAGTAGCTTTCACATCTCTTCTCAGAGATAAGTTGCCACGATTCTAGCGAGTCTTTCACTCTGTATTTTTATAGTCTTTGTACATTTCTTTCATTAATATAAATCATGTATTACTGTGTTTATCTATTTCTCGAAATATTTATGTGTATTTCATTTTAGTATCTCTACTTTCATTTCATTCTCAAAAATAATTCGGATCAGTGGTATCAGAGCAGGCTACTCTTGATTTTTTTTCAGTGCATTTCCACGATGAGGTCTGAGTATAGCAAGTTGGGTCTCGAGCTTGTCTCTCTTGAGGAAAATCGCTCTCGCACACCCAAGAAACCCTCAATGGTGGAATAAAAGAAAAACAATAGAGAAGATGATTCTATCAATATGTTGCTTGAGCAAGCTCTCACGCGACAGATGGACGAAATGATGGAGAATTTTTCCCACATCCTTCAACACCTGTGGATAGCATCAGGCCCATCGTCATCAAGCGGCCACTTTGGAGGCACCTCGCCTTTCAAGGTACAAGTTAATTTTGATATTCATATATTTGAAGGACAAATAGATGCAGAAACCCTAGACAAATGGTTAAATCTGCTAGAAGGTTATTTCTCCGTTCACAATTTTCCCAAACGAGAAAAGATCACCTTCACACTCATTAAAGTTCTCCCCCATGTCAAACATTGGTGGGAAACTTACCGAGAGAATAGTTCCACAGAGGAGTCTGGAATATATGGGGCCGAGCCCACTTGGGATTTTTTTTTGGATGTGTGTTATAACCCTAAATTGCACCACACATGCTTACCTGGCATTAGGCCAACTCATATCCCTTCATTGCCAAAACATCTACTGAACAACCTCTTTAAAAATTCTCTTGGGTAAAGGTACACGTGCCCTAACCCACTACTGCACGCGTGTGAACACTGGCAGGCCTCCTACAGCTCGTGTTTACCTAACAAAACACAAAAATAGGAAAGTTGTCGACGGGACAAAAAGCTATGGGTCAGTTAACTCAAACTCCCGGCCATGCATGGCCGAGAGTTTGTCCAAAACCCTAGCTCCTTCTAGCCTATAAAAGAAGGGGTAGGGGTACTATTTGGAAGAGGAAAATAAGAAGCGAAGAAACTCTGCCCATTTGCCGAATCCATTTGTCCCAACCCTTTAGCCTTTCCTCAAGCCTAAGGAGAATTAACGCAAAGCAGTTGGAGGACAAAATAAGAGGAGGAGCCCAGGATCAGGATCAAGGAATGGTGGCCGGTCTCGACTTTGATTGTAAGTTGATTCATTTTGAAAATAATTAAAGAAGACTTTTCCCGTCCCAATTCATGAGTTATCTATGATTTGTGTAATTTATGCTTAATTTCTAACCCTCAAGTAGAAAAGTAGCATGCATGCGTAGTGTTTTGTCTTGATTGCAGGTTAACTTTGGAAGGAGCAGCGCAAGTAAGCGGGAAAAGCGCAACGGAGAATCTACACCAAACATCAGTAAAAAGGTTAGTAGTTCCTTTCCATGCATGTATCGTGAAAGAGGGGTTTAAGTTTTGGGTGGTAGGCTAAAAAGTCATTTCTTTACGGTCAAAATTTGCATGCAAGTCTGACCCTAGTTTGCTATTCCGTAGGGTATTTTTCCCAACAATAGAATTGGTGACCGTACCGAGGAAGATACTCTTTAGGGTTTCCGGATTTAGTTGAGTTTTTGGGTAGTTTAAGAGATTAGATTTTCTGTTTCTTTGCCTGTCTTTTTCAGTAAGGCCTGAGCTAGCAGGGATCCTGGTTCTTTATACCAGTTTTCCCTGACTGTTGCTTAATGGAAATTTTAGGGACACACAGAGGTACACGTGGCCTGAAGAAGGCCTGCACGTGTGTGCCCACACCCTAACCTTCTATAGCCCGTGTGTGAACGCTTGCCGTAGAGGTTTCAGTAGTGTGTAGGAGTGCGGAGAGCTTGAGAGGCGATCCTCCTCTTCCCTGTCAGAATTATACATTCTCAGGGGGCTTTCTGGATCCTGTCTGAGTCTTGCTAGTTCATAGTCTTGTCTCAATTTGCTTTATTGCGTTCTGTTATTCCTTGCAATTATTTTTCTTTTCTGTTAAGAAGAAGCATCCAAGCCTTCATGAGACCCTGGTTATCAATACCATAAGCCTCTTCCTGGTCTAGGCTACCTGTGTTATTTTTGTCTTAGAGTTTATACATACATGCGGCCTATGCAAGTGCAGCCCACGGGTACACGCGTTGTGTTGTAGCTCAGCACGCGTTTGCCCGCGTGTTGTTTCAGTGACAGAAGCGTGCTTGAAAGGACGCTTTTCAATCAGGGTGTGGCAGTCATCCCCTCCTGTGGTGAGAAGTGTTCCTCTCAGGTGTTTGAGTCTAGGGTTTCATAGTCAGTAGGTTAGGGCCTCTTATCCTTAGCCTGTTTTGTCTTAGTTGATGTTTGATAGAAAATATAAAAAAGAAAAAAAATTGTTTTATGGTTTTTAGACAAGCGGAAAAATTTGTGCTTTTTGATTTCCATTGTGTACCTTTGCTCCGATTCTTTGCGATCTGCGCTTTAAGCCAGAATTTTTTTTTGTTTTATTGGTTTTGTGCTTGTCGGCATTTTCCCTTTGTTGCTTCATTTAGTGCTTAAATAAAAAAATATATATATCTCTTTTTCATTTTCTTCTTTGTTTGAAGATTGTGTTTCTGCATCAATAGCTAGGAAGAAGTCTTTTGTTCATAAGTTTTTGCAGTGTATTTAGAGCATAAGTAGCTCGTAGTCGAGCGAAATTCCTTTATGTTTGCTGCATGAAATCTTAGAAAAATTGAAAAGAAAAAGAAGTCTTTCTTTGTGAAAAGTTGTTGATTTTTGCATTTAGTAAAAGTCTTTTGTTTCCAGCATTTTTTTTCATTCGTTTTTCCTTTGAGTCTTTACACATCATCAGTTTCACCTTCATACCCGTGATGTAAAAAATCCCATAAAAGCAACGCTAATTTAAAATCTATTCGACTTTTTGTTTGTAGGGTTCACAAACTAGTTCAGAACTAGGGCCTTGGATTAAGTTGGAGAGGAAACTCTCCAAGGCCACTCAAAACCAAACATTGGAGTCTGTGATAGGGAGTGTAGAAGTCCAGCTTCATGGAAGTTATCCGGGACCCCCCTCTAACATAGGGGATAAACACGAGGTCGCGTGAGGAAAGGTAGCGGAGATAACCCCTCCAAAGCCAGACCAAGCGTAGTGGAGAACACATATCGAGGATTTGTCTTGGGATTCCGTCGTTTTCATTTTCCATGGGGCTTCGTGGGTCTCGAATTCGTTCGAGGTCCTCAGTTGTCTTCCAGACCATTTTCTCTCGATACCCTTGACAGGTTTCAGGCTTGATACCCTGCTCATTGTGGTCTACCCAACTATCGGTTGTACCCGCCTGGTGACTGTTCGTGTGCTGGCAAACTAGTTGCCAATCTTTTTAGGGACATACACAGGTGACTGCGGGGGTATACCATGGTACCTAGGACAGAAATTGGGCCACGCTTTGCAGAGTATACCTGGAGGGTGCTTCCGTTTTTTAGTTGCACTTGCACCGGTAAGTTTCTCTAGTGTTGGTTGTTGTAACTGTTCTTCAAAATAGTTAGTGATTGCTTGTCTTATCTCTTAGGGGATTATTTTTTAGTTGGTGTGACTGTTTGATTGTGTAGAATACCTTAGCATGTCTTGGATCTTCTCACACGGTAGAGGATCCCGAGCTCCACTGGTCACGAAGGCTCCTGGGCCTTCCGTCGGTTATACTGGAGCCACCCCCGCCACCATTGAGGCGGAAGCTAGACCAACAAGGGTCTTTCGAAGCAACTGGGTTACAAACCATTGTGCCCGAACAACTCCCAGAGGAATCAACCGTCAATCTTGGCTCTGTTGAAACCCCAACCACTGATACTTGGCCATCGGTCAGTGTACCAATACAATTTTATGAACACCTGTCAGTGCCTCACACAGCTATGGAAACAAACGCTGTTACTTCCTCTGGGAATTCTTCCATTCCCACCACCATTGCTACCACAGGAGAAGCATCTCCTAACTTGTCGTCGTCGGTTCGAGCCACCATGGTATCGGCCGCAACTACGTTGCACAGTAGACCGACCCCATCTATCACGGAGGCCACAACTCCCTTCACACCTAGTGCGACAGGCTCTCCGTTTTCATACAGTATGCCTAGTTTGGGCACAAGTCCTGCACTCACTCACTCCACTTTACAGACTTTGGGTCTGGGGTAAGGGAGCTCTAACACTCCTCTGCAAGGTCAACTTGGGGGAATTCCTGTCCCTTTTAATTCTTTTCATTACGCTGGAGGTCATATCTCTCCTTCGTCCCCTTCGCTTGGTGGTCTGCATCAACAGTCCACCGGGCAGCCTGCACACACGAGTTCATTTGGAGCCGGGAGTCAAGGAACACCTGCGCAAACTTTGCCGGTAGGTTCGTCACTGTTTCTTTGGAACGGGACATTTGGTAACAACACTTTCGCATCCACTGCTTTCCCATCTGGGGGCACTCCCATTTTTGGACAGTCTACTCCGGCGCAGGGTACTATTCCTGCGCCGGGGGCACATATAGCAGGACCTTGGAACTTAGGACAAGGATCCGTTCCCTCCTCTGGAATGTCGTTCTGGGGTAATTCTTTCCACAGTCAATGGAACCCTGGACAGATTTCTATGCCTCTCCCGTCAAGACCGGCATGGGGTAATCCTTCCCAAAGTCCTTCAAACACGATGCATGCCCAACATCCGATGTCCTTTATGGGGAATTAGACAATGATGTCTCCATAGATGCAAAATAGTTACGCTAGTCAAGGCCATGGTTTCTACCAGAATCCGGGCCAGCATCCAAACTTTTCCTGGCAACCTGGTGCCAGTCAAACTCCAAGGCCCTTTTTCCCAGGCTATCAGCAGCAACCCAAACTACCATTCCTGGAAACGTTACACTTTCTAGATTTGACAAGGTTGTTAAATGATCCTATTTGTCACGATCCACGTTGGCCTCCTATGCCAACGAAGTTGGCTTTGGACATTCCAAAGTTCGAGGCCAAGCCTAACGAAGATCTAGGTGATCACATGACTACTTTCCATCTTTGGTGGTCATCTAACTCATTGAAGGATGACTCCGTCCAGTTGCGATTGTTTCGACGCACTCTTATCGGGAGTGTCGTGAAATGGTACATCGAGCTTGATCGCTCAAGATACTCTTCTTTCGACGAACTAGCGATGGCCTTCCTTAACCATTTCCAGTTACCTGTGAGATACGACACTAGCATAGAGCTGCTTGCCAATTTCGAACAGACGACAGCAGACCATATCTCTGATCATATCCGAGAGTGGAGACACTGAAAGAGTCTAATCAAAGTACCAGTCCCACCAGCGTTCCTGCTTGAGTGGTTCCTTGAGTCTTTAGTCCCACAATTATCCAAAGACATCGTGACTTCAGGAGTTTTCTCTGAAGAAGATGCCATCATGAGGGCTCAACAGTTTGAGCTTATCTATTCTTAGTATGGTTTAATGTACAACATCCTTCCGGATGCACCACAATCGATACTGGATAAAACTAGACAGAGAGATGGACCACATGTCGATGGTATTGTTGTCTCAGCACAAACCAAGCCCACTGAGCAATTGACAAAGCAATTGCAATAGTTATCTATACAACACTCAACGGCCAGCCAGACTACTACTTTGGTTCCTCCTCCTACCCAAACGTCGGAAGTACACTCCATGCAGACGACTAACCCAAAGGCCACCCAGCAGCCTGAAGGGAAGAAAAAACAACAAAAGAAGGGTAAGGGGGAGAAAAAACCCACTGATAATGCTGGCGAGGGCACCGCAGAAAAATGGAAGGTGAGGTACCCGTGCAACTTGTGTGTGGAGGACCACCCGACCCATATGTTTCCTCGACTTGAAGAGGCCCAGAAGTTTGTCACACAACAACAGCAAGCCATGTTAACTAATCCCTTTCAGCATGGGCAAAATTTAACGCAAGCCTCTACAAGTGCCGAGGGGGGAAGCCAAGAAACCTTCGCTCCCCCAAAAAATTCCTCATCCGCGAATGTATATATGGTTAGGGGTGATGCTTTAATAATGACTAGAGTGCATGACTATAGTAAACCAAGCGCCTTTGAGAAGGGTAAAGAAGCTGAGATCCCATCTCTTCCTCTACATATCGAGAAGACGTTGGGTGAAACAATGACATTCATTCCAAAGGGTGCATTTAAGAAATCTTCTCACAACCCAAACGCAAGGGCCACCCAGAATTACTCTGTGGTGGAAGATTTATCACAAACCCCTTGTGCGATGTCTGCTTTGGAAGTCCTCCAAAGCTGCCCTGCTCAGAGGAAAGCCTTGTTGACTGCTTTAGGCTCTACTGAGACTTGTAACCCAGGTACCATCATGTTAGATATGACCGACTTAAAACCTCTTCTGCCTTACCACGTCGCGTTTCAGATAGTAGTGGCTCATCCCACAAAAACTTTTACACGAAATATCTTTCGCATGGTGGTCGATGAGGGCGCTTCGAATTGCGTTATGTCGTTAGCATGTTGGAAAGCCATTGGTTAGCCCGTTTTGTCTCCATCACCTACTCTCCTCACTGCGTTCGACGGTCATTCTTTCTGACCACATGGCATCATTCCTTCTTTCCCTGTGAAGTTAGGAGGGAAGACTATGTGTGTTGAAGTAGAGGTAGTCGACACTCCCCTCCACTATAACCTCTTGTTAGGTTGGAGTTGGACTTATGCTATGCAAGCTAGGGTTGCTACAATTTTTTGAGTCTTATTGTTTCCACATGAGGGTCGGATAGTGACCATCGATCAATTGTCCTTCTCTAGACTTGACCCAGCTTTGGGGGCATCCACAGTTCCCATGATTGATAATCCTCAAGTCGGTGTCGTTAACGTAGGAGTTGGTTTGTGCCCATCCTTGATGGGTACCTTCGATTACCCACCTCCTCATGACAATGTCAAGTTTATATCTAACCACCACAAGGCTGAGATTTTTCAAGTTTTGTCGTTCCGCATGACTTACTTTGAGGATCTGTGGATTCTTCCTTCCCCATCAGCCACGATGGATGAGACAGGGCACTCCAGCATGTCCATGCCCTTGTCGGCTGCCGAAGTAGCGTACTCTTTAGTCCAGCAAGCTTCAGCTAACCCTGATCCGACTCCCACACAAGAGTTGGATCCACTTCCAGAGCCTATTTGGGCTCGGGGTTCTCTTGCTACCACCGATTCGTTAGACTTAGTCTTGCCTTCCAACGAAGCAGTAATCGAAGCAATGACTAGTTCAGAAAAACCTTGGGAAGATCTTCATCACAGATCATATTTCCTCCCAGAGTTACACCGAATCGAGGCAGGAGAATTCACTATCATCATGACGGGAGATCAGCCGTGTCCTATTAACCTCTTAGCTACACAGGAAATTTATGCTGAGGGGAATATGGCGACTATCGCTGAAACCATACCTATTAACATCTCTCGAAACCCTGGCATCGTGGAGAATGTCTTCGTCGGAGCGGATTGCTCCCCCAAAGAGGTTCAAATTTACATGGATATTTTCAAAGAATTCTGCGACGTTTTTGCCTAGTCTTATGAGGAAATGCCAGGTATTGATCTGAAAATAGTTGAACATGAAATCATGACATATCCCGATGCCAAGCCTGTTCGACAAAAACTTAGTCCAGTCAATCCTAAGAAAGCAGCAGCCATCAAGGTTGAGGTTGAGAAATTGCTCAAGGCAGGGTTCATTTACCCTATTCATTTGACTCAATGGGTGTCAAACCCCATGTCGGTCGATAAAAAACAAGGCACGATCCGTGTATGTACCGATTTCCATGATTTGAACAAGGCATGTCCAAAAGATAATTATCCAACCCCATTAATTGACCAGATCATTGATGAATGTGCCGGTTGTGAAGCCTTTTCGTTCATGGATGGTTTTTCGAGCTATAATCAAATTCAAATCAAACCTGAGGACCAACACAAAATGAAATTCATTTGTCCATGGGGTACATTCACCTATCGTAAGATGCATTTTGGCCTCAAGAATGCTGGAGCCACTTTTCAGCAGGCCGTGTCTTTTGCGTTTCATGACCTCAAACATATAGTCGAGGCCTATCTAGATGATTTAGCATCATGCTCTCGCAAGCAAAAGGATCATCCTATGCACCTTCGACTAATCTTCGAACGTTGTCGCTACTTCAGGATTCGCTTGAATCCCAACAAGTGTAGCTTTTGCATTACGTCAGGATGTTTGTTAGGTTTCATCGTATCAACAACAGGGATCATGGTCGATCCTCTTAAGGTGGAGGCAATAATCCAGTTTCCCCCCCCACGCACAATCTTACAACTTCAAAGTCTTCAAGGCAAGGTGAACTTCTTACGACGCTTCATCGCCAACTATACCGAAATCACCAAGGGCTTTATGCATTTACTCAAGAAAGATGTTCCCTTTTTCTAGGACGAAGCCACTCACCGCTCTTTCGACGCATTAAAACACGCTCTCACAACCGCACCTCTGCTATGGCCACCTAATTATAAAAAAGATTTCCTATTATATCTGGCTGCCGCAAAGTCAACCATTGGCATGGTTTTAGTTCAGGAAGATGATTCGTTTTCAGAATACGTGATCTATTACCTGAGATGAGGCCTCATAGGACCGGAACTTAATTATTCCCATCTCGAAAAACTTGCGTTGGCAGCAGTTCATGCTGTTCAACGGTTTCGTCACTATGTTTTGTTTCGCAAGACCACCGTTGTTGCTGTCGTGAATCCATTCTAGTACATGTTGACATGACGAGTTATCAGTGGGAAAATCAGTAGATGGATGGTCATCCTCCAAGAATTTGACTTAGACTTCGTTTCAGCAAAGTCCAAGAAGTCATTGTTCTTCGCAGAACTTATTTCGGAACTTCCAGTTGAGTCAGGTGACGTTGTGCCTGAGGAATCGCCTATCTGGGGGGATATGTTTTTTATTGAATCTTCAGACCCCTGTTATGGAGATATACTGATCTATCTCCAGAATTTGAAGTGCCCCACCTCTTCTTCTCGTGACGAGCGTCGGCGGATACGCCATTAAGCTAAGAATTATCTCATACTCGATGATACGTTGTATTAGAGAGGTGTAGACTTCATCTTGCGTCGATGTCTCACTCATGAGGAGGTTGTCATAGTGCTCAACAATTGTCATACAGGAGCCTGTGGTGGTCACTTATCTGGGCTGGCAACAACCCAAAAGATTTTATGAGTAGGTTACTTCTGGCCCACACTTATCAAAGATTGTATCGAGTCAGTCAAGAAGTGTCATCCGTGCCAAATCTTCTCTCAGAAGATGAGGGCACATCCAGCTCCTATGTTTCCTGTCATCACAGTTGGTCCCTTCACTAAGTGGGGGATTGATTACACTACATGCAAACCCCCGTCAGCAAGGGGGCACCGCTATATCATCGTAGCTGTCGACTACTTCACTAAGTGGGTCAAATATATGCCAACGTTTAAATATGATGGAGAGACTGCAGCTCTCTTCTAATTCAACCATATTATAGCACGGTTCGATGTCCCGAGAGAGATTTTCACTGACCATGGCAGTCACTTTCAGAACCAAATGATGTCTGAATTAACATTAAAGCTTGGGTTACGGTAGGAACATTCATCACCTTACTACCCCCAAGCCAATGGGCAGGTGGAAGCTGTAAACAAAACTCTTAAGACTATCCTACAACGAATTATCAACTCAGCCAAGTCAAATTGGCATTTGATGTTATACTCGGCATTATGGGCTTACCGAACATCTGTTAAGACTGCAACCGGTTTCTCACCTTTCCAACTCGTTTATGGGCTGGAGGCAGTCTTGCCCATCGAATGTCAAATTCCATCTCTGAAATTGGCAGTACAGTTATTGCCAGACACTTCTCTACTTGAAGAGCGGTTAGTACACCTTGAGCAGCTTGATGAGCAGCGTCACGATGCGTCCCTAGCCAACGAGTCTCATAAACATAAGGTCAAGTGTCAATATGATAGGTCCGTTCATCCTCAGATTTTTTCTGAGGGTGACCTTGTCCTGGTCTATGACCAAGATAAGGACCCCCTGGGGCAGGGAAGTTTAAACCCATGTGGTTTAGACCCTTCATTATTAAGGAGGTATTAAAAAAGGGCACTTATCGTTTGGTCAATTTTGAAGGGAATGCTTAGGCGGATCCTAGAAATGGGCTCTACCTCAAGAAGTATTACTCATAGAACGGTCATTGTGGGTAACTTTTTGTAACATATCTATAGTCTTTGTACTATTTCTTTTTTACATTTCTTTTAAAAAGTGTTATGGATGTGTCATTGATGCTATCTTTCGTCAATATGGAAGATGTCAAGTGGGTTCGAGGTGTTCGTTGGGTATGCGAACGGTGCTAGTAGACACACGCGGAGGCTTGCCTCTGCAGCTTGGGTAATCTTTACACGACAGGGTCAGTTGTTATCTTCCGGAGGTATATGCTTAGGTGACACCACAAATAATGTTGCCGAGTATAGTGCAGTTATTGAGTTGCTTCGTGACGCATTGTCATTAGGTATCTCTCACCTCCGGGTCTATCTAGACGCTCAACTAGTTGTGTCGCAGCTAAACAGAATATATCGGGTTCATGATCCAACCTTACACCGACGATTCCTTAGGGTACGTCTCTTAGAACGCAACTTTGATTACATTACATATTTTCATGTTCCTAGGAGATTAAACCAAATCACAGATACTCTAGCTAATCACATTTTAGATTGGCATCTTGCCCACATATAAAAATATCATGGACATAAACATGTAAATATATTTTTGCACACATAATCCATAAGACACAAAAAGAGATAAAAAACCATATATAAACATCATAAAATCCTCAGAGTACATAGATGGGTGCAAGCGCCTCAAAAGTGGCAACAGTAACGAGTCACTGGGCTTATGCCCTCAAAAAATATATACATATCAGTGCTCGTGGCACATAAAACTCTAAAGTCTGCTCAGGGCCTATGGGCCCTGTTATAATCATGTACATCTTGGGCTAAATGCCTAAACAATCAGACCCAGGTCCGAGGTGCCCCCACAACATGAGTCTGCATGGATGGTGGCAGGTCCTCTATCTCTGCCATGGGAATTGTGCGAGTGAGCGCAGTAAAGTTCCTCTCAATTCACCTCAGGACCCTCTCAGCCTCTCTTGCTAGGAGGTTCCCTGCTACTGCTACTCCTCCAGCGGTGGAAGTTGCGGCTTCTGGCCGTGGGTGACGCTTGTTCCGTGCATAGTCGGTAGGTCGCACGGGTCCCACATCTACATGCAATAAATGTTCACTCGTCAAAAAACTCTGGTATACAAAAACATGATATATATATAAAAAAAGACATAAAAATTACATATGCAAACAAAAAAACTATACAGGTGGAGACTTACCCATCTCCCCTCGTTCCTCATCAGGAGGCACTGGTGTCTCTGGATCTCTGGAGAAGTCGATCCCCGCATATGGGTAGTCCTCTATAGCCGGGATCTGCCATGACAGCCAAGCAAAGAAGTCATCGTTGAAGGCCTCCACAGTCCTTCCACCACCCTATCGCGGCAGTAACACTGCCCATCTGCATACTGCGGGGAAAGTGACAAGATGTCCTCATACTGTCAGCAGAGGACTGAAGCACGAAACTCTCTCGAAAAAGAACGAACACAGGATGGTCCCAAACCCGAAGTTCCTATGTGTTCTCCATCAACAATCTGTCAATTACCTCTTCATGCACTCCAACAGTGTGGTACTCCAATAAAAAAATTGTGCATTCATGCACTGGATCGCACAGTTCATCTGTGCGCGCGAAGCTTGGTGCACGACTGCTGAGCCGGTAATCCGCCCAATGAGCAATAAAATAGTCTGTAGGGTGAGGCTGGTAATCCTACTAATAGGTACCGATGAACCTCTATGATCGGTCCCAGCCTCACAGTACTCATCGATCAGCTCCGAGACTTTGCTCAGCTCCACAGGAAACGTCTGAAAGTTGACTGGTTCCCCTCTCCTTGAGAGGCCAATCAAAAAGTAAATATCCTCGGTGGTGGGCACCAAGGATTGCCCCTCTAGAATGAATTCCTCTGCATCAAGGTGCCAGTAATCAACCAAGGCATTCAGTAGCCTTGGTTGCGCATGCATGAACGGACATAAAAATAATTTTACCAACCTGCACTGTGCCAGCACGGCCACAACATTCGGATCTACAACCACTAACTCATTGGCGGCCTCGTGCTCCCTTTCCCTCCACTGAACATACATCCTGCCAACACAACAAGGTAAAGGAGGGTCAAT
>ML787623.1:437785-454630 GCA_009831015.1 Picea engelmannii
GATTGCAGGTTAACTTTGGAAGGAGCAACGCAAGTAAGCGGGCAAAGCGCAATGGAGGATCTACACCAAACATCAGTAAAAAGGTTAGTAGTTCCTTTCCATGCATGTATCGTGAAAGAGGGGTTTAAGTTTTGGGTGGTAGGCTAAAAAGTCATTTCTTTACGGTCAAAATCCGCATGCAAGTCTGACCCTAGTTTGCTAGTCTGTAGGGTATTTTTACCAACAACAATGTGGTAAAGGAACAATATTACCTTGTTGGAAACTATGGGGACCAATACATGAGATGGACCACACTACAGCAAGAAAGGGGCCAAGAAGTTCTGGAGTTCACCAATAATTTCCATACCTTGCACACCAAGATGGGTATCAAGGACTATGAACAAAATTTTGTTCTAAAATACAGCGGGGCTCTACAAAGATACAACCAAACTGAAATGGATTTTTTGGACATCTCATCACTCGGTTCTACTTATCGATATGCTATTAAAATCGAGCAGAAGTTTAAGCACCAGAAAAAATGAGAGTTCGGATTTCCAAATCCGCAACAACCAAAGTATGATAAAGACAACCCTAACAAACAACTTCCTGAAAACCATTCTAAGCCACAGGAAAATAAGGGTCACGGGAAGACAAAGAAGGACACTGGAAAATGGTGTAATTTCCACAAAATCCCTTGGCAGAACACGGATTAATGTCTCTCAAACCATTCATTTGTGGTCGAGATCAAAGACAAGGAGTCAAACCCTGATTCAGATTCTGACTCTAAAAATACTGGTAAAAGACAGATCATTGACGCAGACCCCACTGCTATTGTCACGACCGCAACAATTCAACTAGAAGAACCAACATATCTAGAAGAGGGGGAGAACTTTTTTCATTCACAGATGTGGGTGAAGGGGACCCCGTTGCATTTTATTTTTGATAGAAGAAGCCAGAAGAACCTCATCTCAACAAAGGTCATCAAACAATTGGGATTGTTGACAACACCACACCCACAAACATACAACATTAGGTGGCTTCACCAAGGATGAGATCTTTGTGTCAGCCAACAGTGTCGATTGTCATACGGCATCCAACCCTTCAAGGATGAGGTATTATGTGATGTTTCCCTACTGGAAACCTATGATGTTCTCTTGGTCTAGCCATATATGTTGAAATGTCATGTTGTTTATGAGTCTCGACCTCGCAGTGTCATTGTTTCTCTGGGGGTTCATCTCTATAGATTAAAGAAGTAGTTCTGATTATTGTTCCACCTAAACAGTGCCGCAAGGTAGTATCTCATACTAAAAAATTTAGCTTCTTCACGATCTATTCAAAAGGTGAACAGAAGGATATTGTAACCACTACAGCCTCGGCCCAAGCACCTTCTATCCAACAGAAGCAGGTCGACAAGATTGCAACAAAGTGTAAAGATTCCTTATGCACACAAGAATCCCATGTAGCCGTACTAGTTAAAAATGTCCAACCTTTCAAGCCACATGTTCATGACAGCCTTCAAAAATCTAAGAAGCGCAACTTCTCCAACAAGACAAGTAGCTCATCAAGGTGTAGATTCAACAAACACTCTTCCCCCTCCCCCAGGCACTCAACACAATGGAGATAATTGCTTCCTAAGGAGGGAGGATTGATCTAGGTGGATGTCAGTGGCCACCCACCTTTTCCAACTAGATCAAAACAATCTTCTCGAAATTTTGGTAATTTACTATTTTTAGCAGTTTTTCGGTTCCTAAACTTTCGGAGCCGTTTTGAGGCCCTAAACAATTTTTTTTGGGAAAACAGGGACAAACATGCAAATTCATTCAATGTTCTTCACCCAAAAACTATATTCCTCAGATATATCTTTCTAACGAGGTATCGAACGCCCCAAACAGAGATCATGTGCAAAAGTTATGCCCCCGAGAAGTTAACGTATCAACTACCCCCATCGGGGCCCGCAAACCTTTTGGCTTTTCATCTTCCGGGGTTAGGATTTTAGATTTTCCTTATGGTAAAAAGGTCCTTAGAGCCTCATAGTAATGATCATCTTCTTGCGAATGTGAGTAGCTATCACATCTCTTCTTAGAGATAAGCTGCCACCATTCTAGTGGGTCTTTCACTCTGTATTTTTACAGTCTCTATACATTTCTTTCTTTAATAGAAATTGTGTATTACTGTATTTCTTTGTTTCTGGAAATATTTATGTGTATTTCATTGTAGTATATTTTCTTTCATTTCTTTCTCAAAAATAATCTAGATCAATCATATTCCCAAGTGGGTATAGTCCACCCTACATGTAGTAGGAGGCCTTGTGGGAAATCATGTGGATCCAAGGAAGAAGAGATCCTAGTTTGAGGAACCACCACATGCAATTACAACTATAAAACAATAATTCCCATGCATTTCTACATGGTTCTATCTTCATACTGTCAGACCTATGCAAAGGCTAAATGGAATCCCTTCTAGGAAGCATCTATGGTTGAGGCGTATAACTCCCTCATCGAGAACCAAACTTGGTACTTGGTTCTGCTTCCATCATATCAAAATATTGTAGATGTAAATCGGTCTACATGACCAAGAAGGAAGAAAATGGACAAGTGAGAAGGTACAAGGAAACATTGGTTTTTAAATGATTTCAGCAAATCCACGTGATTGATTATGATGAGACATTTTCTCCAGTACCAAAGATGGACTCTTTTAGCACCATGATTTTCATAGCTAAGGTTAGAGTTTTGCAACAATTTGAAAAGTCATGCATGTTAGCACCCATATCATTTTTATTCCTGACATCATCTAACATCTCCAAGGTTCAATTTCGAAACAAATATTATCATTTATTATTTCCATTTCCATTTGCAACTGCGCGTTGCCAAATTTGCTACGCGCTGCGCAAAGAACTTCACCGCGCAAAGGATTATGTTGCCCAGTGGATTTCACTGCACAATGGATTTTGTTGCGCAGTGGATTTCATTATGCAGTGTATTTCATCAAACAGTGGATTTCTTCGTGCAGTGGATGTCATCGTGCAGTGGATTTCGTCGCGCGATGGATGTTGTCACGCACAGGATGTTGTTGCGCACAGGATGTCATCGTGAAGTGGATTTCATCATGAAATGGGTTGTCGCGCATGGGATGTTTTCATGCATAGGATATTTTCACGCATAGGATGGCATCACGCAGTGGATTTCATCACGCATTGGATTGCGTCGCGTAGTGGATTTTCCTGCGCACAGGTTACAGGTCGCATTGCGCAAATGACTGGTTTAGTGGTCAACTTAAAGATCAATTTATAACCAACTGGAGAGGAATTTTTAAAATCCCCAAGAGGTTTTGGTCTAGGAAAAACCAAATAATAAAAACCTCTCTCATATTTGAAAAATCTGTCACAGATTGGGATATTCGAAGGAATATTTAAGCCATATTTTTCAATTTTCATGAATTCCTATCGAAGACATGTTTTGGCGACAAGTATTATGACCAGATGGAGATGAATATCAAGAAACCAAGAGAGTTTTTTATTTATAACGATCTTAAATACAAAAATATTTCTCAGTTTGAGAAAAAAGTTTTTTATTAGTGATATATGATGTCATATTTAACGCCTATTTTCCTAGTTCGTTGCGCAATCCACTGCGTTTTTTTTGCTGTAGGTTATTGTTGCGTAGCAGACTTGCTGTGCAAGGGTAACAAAATGTCCAGTAGTGCACATGATGACTCATAACAACCATATGGTTGAATTATTATCATGATCAATGATTGTAAATAATATTTTGGTTACGATTATGATTTGTCAAAGTCGGGTTTTCTATTTTTAATGAATCTGTTGAAGTTATTGTTCTCTTTCAAAGAAAACAGATCCATGATTCTAGGAGGAAGCAGTTCGACCATAGCAGCCAAGGGTGAATTTAGTTTTCTATATATGGGGATGATTTTCATGTAAACGAGGTTGGTTGGAAAAATTGGTATAGACGGTAGCTATTATATGTAATTTGAGTTCGACCGAAACTTAAGGCAAAAGTCCTGTAACTTTGATGAAAAGATTCTAATTGTAGCAATTGGTTGTATTGTTTTCCCTTTCTTGCGTATGTGCTTCCTGTTATCTTTATTCATATCTTTTTCTATCTAATTCAGAACGAATTTTGGAACCTGTGGATTCACTGCGCAGGGCCCCTTGTTCGTTCCATTTAGACAAAATGTTTTTCTTCTAAAAGTTAACTCTGAATTCACCCGCAACTATGCTCCGAGTTACTTCCTGTAATTTCTCTCTGCCACACATTACTAGTTTGCACTGAATATTGTTGCTTGCTTATCCTTTATCCTCTCAAAGTTCAGTCACTGCGTCATTTGTTTCTATCGTTTTTTCGAATCAACTCCATAGCCCAAGGTCTTACTCTCCTGTGTCAATATAAATAGAACTTATTATTTCAAAGGTATTAAATCTAGCCAACAAATTTAAAGCCATATCTCGCGCTGAGACAATGTCTCCTGAGAGAGCCTTATCCAGATACAAAAGGCTAGTTTCGGGTCTCAAAGTTGGTTGAAAAAGTTACCTTTGTCATCTTCTTATCATCCAAATAGATTTATAGAGTGCTAGCATTTTGGTGTCGTTGTCGGGGACGAAATTGAAAATTTTCCCTGAGAAAGAACGATATGGTTGACTTCTAAGGTCTAAGAGCATCGGACACTTAGGGATATATTGGTTGTTTTTCTACTATGGTGACTCCACATATTGGAAAGTTAGTTGAAGGTGATTCCACTAGCAGAAGAATCCATAGCTAAATTTTTCATGGAGACTCCAATCAAGCTTCAAATGTGATTCAAAGACTCCACTGGAGATTGAGACTTGTTAATAAAAAAATGGAAGATCAGTATGGAAAAATAAGGTACTCGAGCTTAAGTTTAATTCAAGAAGTAATTTTTTCTTTTATCAATGTCTTCTTGTCATTTCCTCATTTTTTCAAAAGAATATTTCTTCACTTACCATGTTTAAATGAATCCCAGAGATCTACCCTTATATATCCTTCATTGTAAATTGTAGGTATACCTCCTTGTATGACCGATATTCACCAAGATCCTTCCTCTAAGACATATGATGTTCATGATCATTCTTGTGAGCTTAATGAAACAAAATTTTATCTTGTACCTTTTGTTCTTAACCCTGAACCATAAATAATTCAAGAAAGATACAGACCTCTTAAATTTCCTTCCATCCTTCATGACTTTCATCTGAAACATTATAAGTATCTTCCTAGGTTCGATGGAGAGATTGATGGAAATTCAACTAAAAAACATATTCAGGCCTTTGAGCATTTCATAGACCTTTTTGATATCAAACATGATGATGTGTCTATGAGGGCATTTTCCCAATCCTTACAAGGAGATGCCAAAGCATGATTCAGACATTTTCAGCCTCATTCGATTAGCTCGTGGGATGAATTGAGGGAAGCTTTTTGTAGGTTTTGGGGTGAGAGAAAGTCATGGGATCTACTCCTTTCAAATTTTTATGCCATGAGAATAATGAAATATGAAACCATCTCAAATTTCAGGAGGATGTTTTCTAGTCTTTATTATAAACTGCCTAAAGAAGTCCAACCTCTTGAAGTTGCTGCCATGCTCCATTATGTAACAACCTTTCAATCAGACTTATGTTTTATTTTGATGGAGAGGAAGTCTATGTATTTTTAGCAGATGTTCAACAATGCTCAGGAAGTTGAAGACACTATTCAAGTATGTAAACATATTCGAAATGAGGAGTTGGATGCTAAAGAACATGACAATGAATATGAACAAAGAACAATTTATTTGAATCTTGAGAAGAGGGTTAATAATATCATATTTCCTCTTGAAGATTTAAATATTGATGATTTTGCAAAGGATTATATTCCACTTATTGAAAAAGAAGGTTTTATTTAGATTTTGATCCATCTCATGATAAGCACGGGGATAATTGTTTTATGTATTCATTTGTAGATAGTTAAGAAAATGAATTTACAAATCAGCTTGTTGAAGAGAAGATGGTGTCCCAAGATTTTTCTTGTTATATGACATTGCAGATGTTGTTGTTTTGTCTATATATGATGAATACAATGATGATTATGATGTTGAATTCCTAGAACAACCAGCTGCATGTTCTCTATCAGAAAATGTTCCTTTTCAGCAGCGTAATGAGAGAAATTAGCCTACATATCACAGTTACAAAGAAGAATATGAATAAAATACTGAATTAGCTAAAGGAAATTATTTACCTTTATGCTTTTCTTCATTTAAATTGTTGAAATAAAATTTAAATATCATCAGTGAGGCAGAGGAATGTGTGCTGATGCAAACTCACACTGATTCATGGGAAAAAATTGACAAGAAAATGTAGCAATCTTCTCATGTGTTTGATGCCCCTGTTACTTGTTATGTAGAAGGTCTTGTCAGTTCAAAATTGCATCCATTGGTCGAAGATGAATCTGAAAATGAGTATGTTCAACAACCTAAAGAAATTGAAAAATGTGCATATGACAGTAGTGAAGAAAATGAAGAAGGTTTTGAATCAGGTGAAAGAACCTTTCCATTGTGTTTTTCTTCTTTCGAATTGCTGAAGAAAGAATGTTTATAATGTTTCAAATCAGAAATCCTCCAGGCATGATGTTGAATATGAATAAAGAAATGGACTTGCAAATGAAAATCGACTTCCATTATGTTTTTCTTCCTTTGAATTGTTGAAAGTAAATCATGAGATAACAGAGGAAGCTGTGAAGTCTGACTGCATTCACAATGACATTGTTTTACATGAGAAAGTTGTTATCAGTGAAGAGGATGAACAACCTTCTCATACTTTTAATGACCCTATTGTTGATTACATGGAAGGTTATTTCAATTCAAATTTGCAGCATGTGATCAACTACGAGCTTGGAAATAAATATGATGGTCAATCAACATTAGTGTTAGATATGGATTTCTTGCCACTAGGGGTTTCATTTCAGCCAACACTTTCTTTTTATTCAGAAGATTGTTATTTCCAGCAGTCTTAACATATTTTTTATCCTCTTTGTGGTGATCAATAGGTTGAATTACATGAAAACAAGGATGCAGTGGAAGGGGTGAAACATGATTGTTGTTTTATGTATGTTCTAGAGGATCCATTTGCAGTTTTGTTAGAGGCGGAAAACAGTCCCCATGTTTTTAATTTTTTGAGATTTGAATTTATAGATAATTTTTTGAATGAATTATCAGTAAGAAGGATTTGGAGAAAGCATGTGAAAAGAAAGAAAAAAGTGGATAAAGTGATTGCATGGTTGCATTGGAATTTTGATTTCACTTGATTGGCATATTTTTCAGCAGTTAGGGTTAGGGATGATTTTAAGGATAGGAATTTGTTTTAAAATGTAGAAACCTTGGCGAATCTTAGTAATCCTTCATAAGCCAAATATAAATGTTTGGCGATATTTTTGTAAAAATATTCAAATTTATAAAGATTTTATACAGTTTTTATAAAATTTTGGCGGTTTTTAAGGTAAAATAATTTTATCCTATAGAATTTGAGCGAATCATTTTTAAAATAGTGAATCTCGTTTTTGGAAAAACCATGGAAAATTAGCCCATGATCGAAATTTATCCCCTAAAATCATCCATGGTTAGGGTAGGTAGGAGTGAAAATAAGCTCAATACTACGAGCATTTCTTTTGGCAATCTGTAGTTTTCATGTTCAACTTAGTTTCATATTTCAGTTTGGAGCATATACAACTTTGGGTTTTCAACAGATGGAGGTTACAATTTACAGTTGGAAATTTGAGTTTGGTATCAACCCAATGGATAGGCGTTTGGTCTAATGTTCTTTGCTACCTCACAGGGAGGATAGAATCCCCGTTGGAGCCAGCTGTTAGCACCATGATTTTCATAGCTAAGGTTAGAGGTTTTTCAACAATTTGCAAAGTCATGCTTGTTAGCACCCATATTGTTTTTATGCCTGGCATCATCTAACATCTCCAAGGGTCAATTTCAAAAGGAATCTTATCATTTATTATTTCCATTTCCATTTTCCACTTTGCGTTGCACAGAGACCTTCACTGCACAAAGGATTATATTGCGCAGTGGATTTAGCCGCGCAGTGGATTTCGTCATGCATTGGATGTCATCGTGTAGTGTATTTCGTCATGCAGTTGATTTCTTCATGTAGTGGATGTCATCGCCCAGTGGATGTTGTCGTGCACAGTATGTCATCGCGCAGTGGATTTCATCATGCAATGTATTCTCACACATGGGATGTTGTCATGTAGAGGATGTTGTCACGCAGAGAATTTCATCACGCAGTGGATATCATCGCGCAGTGGATTGCATCGTGCAGTGGATTTTCTTGCACACAGGTTACAGGTAGCACTCTGTAAATGACTGGTTCAGTGGTCAACTTCAAGATCAATTTATGACCAAATGGAGAGGAATTTTGAAAATCCCCGAGAGGTTTTGGTCGAGGACAAAATAAATAATAAAAAACTCTCTCATATTTTCAAAATATGACACGGATTGGGAGATTCGAAGGAATCTTTGAGCCCTATTTTTCAGTTTTCATGATTTCTTGTCTGAGACATTTTTTTGTGACACGTATTCCAGTTAGATGGAGATGAATTTCAAGAAACCGAGAGAGTTTTTTTATTTATAAAGATATTAAATACAACAACCTCTCTCCATTGTGGAAAATATTTTTTTATGAGTGATATATGATGTCATATTTAACGCCTATTTTCCTAGTTCGCTACGCAATCCCTGAGTTTTTTTGTTGTTGTAGGTTACTGTTGCGTAACAGACTTTTGTGCAAGGGTGATAGAGTGTCCAACAATGAACATGATGACTAATCACAACCATATGGTCGAATTTTGATCATGATCAATGATTTTAAATAATATTTCGATTACAAATATGATTTGGCAAAGTTGGGTTTTCTATTTTTAGTGAATCTGTTGAATTTATTGTTCTCTTTCAAAGAAAATAGATCCATGATTCTAGGAGGAAGTAGTTCGACCATAGAAACCAAGGGTGAATTTAGTTTTCTATATATGGGATCATTTTCATGTAAACAGGGTTGGTTGGAAAAATTGGTATAGATAGTAGCTATTGTATGTAATTTGAGTTCGACCGAAACTTAATGCAAAAGTCCTGTAACTTTGATGAAAAAATTCTAATTGTAGAAGTTGGATGTATTGTTTTCCATTTCTTGCGTATGTGCTTCTTGTTATCTTTATTCATATCTTTTTTTGTCTAATTCAGAATGAATTTTTGAACCTGTGGATTCGTTGTGTAGTGCCCCTTGTTCGCGCCATTTAGACAAAACGTTTTTCTTCTAAAAGTTAAATCAGAATTCACTCGTAGCAGTGCTCCAAATTACTTCATGTAATTTCTCTCCGCCACATATTACTATTTTGCATTGAAGATTGTTTCTCTCTTAGCCTTTATCCTTTCAAATTTCAGTCACTGAGTCATTTGTTTCTATTTTTTTCTCGAACCGACTCCATAGCCCAAGGTCTTACTCTCGTGCGCCAATATAACCAGAACTTATTATTTCAAAGGTGTTAAATCTAGCCAACAACTTTAAAGCCATATCCCGCGCTGAGACAATGTCTCCTGAGAGAGCCCTATCCAGATCTGAAAGGCTAGTTTCAGGTCTCAAAGTTGGTTGAAAAATTTACCTCTGTCGTCTTCTTATCAACCGAACAGATTTACAGAGTGCTAACAGACTCCATCTGGTTGGTCCTCACCATTGTAGTAGTCAAGGGATGGGAAGTTCACTATATGGATATGAATAATATATTTCTTCATGGGGATCTCTCAGAACATATATACTTGGAGAAGTCTCAAGGGTACATACAAAACTCATCTTTAGTATGTCGACTGAAAAAGTCACTCTATGGCCTCAAGAAGGCTCCTAGAGAATGGTATGCTAAAATGAACTCTTATTTACTCTCTCACTCCTTGATTAGATGTAAATCAAACTCCAATGTTTATATGTTGAGGAATTCTGACTCTTTGTTGATCTTAGTGATATATGTAGATGACCTCTTGATCACAGGTAGGTCATCCTCAACAATTGTTGTGTTCAAAGAAATTTTTCATGACAATTTCTCTATGAGTGACATGGGTCCACTTCACTTTTATCTTGGTCTTGAGATTATCCAGGATGCTTCAGGAATCAAGCTGTATAAAAAAATGTGTCATGAATATATTGTTCCAATTCAACATGACTGATTGTAAATTGACAACCACTCCTTCTTATCAGGGGTCAAGCTCGAGGATGGCGAGGATACACCATTAGTGGATTGCACCAATTGCATACAGTTAGTGGGAATCCTTCTTTGCCTCCCTCACTCCCATCTAGATATATTATATGCAGTGTGTGTAGTTTCTAAGTAGATGCAGGAGCCTCATGAGATACACTAGAAATATGCCAAGCACATCCTCTGATATGTATAGGGTACCATGGGATTCATTATGCAACAAGTTCTACATTAGATCACATTGGCTTTATAGATTCATATTGGGATGGAGATAACACAAATTATAAGTCCACTTTCAAGTATGTTCTTAGTTTGGGATCCAGTCCCATCTGTTGGTCAAATAAAATGCAGTCGATGATTACTTTATCATTAGTAGAGGCCGAGTACATAGGAATGATCAACATTACCATTCAGGAAATTTGGCTACAAAAATTTCTCACTGATCTTGGTATCTAGTTCCATTGTCCAATTGTCATCTGGTCCAACAACCAAAGAACATTGAAGTTTTGTAGAGACCTAGTGCAATGACAAAGAACAAAACACATCAAGATCCACATGCATTACATTAGAGAGTTGGTTCATGATGAGATCATAAAATTACAACACTATCCTTCCTCTAAAAAAACTGTCGACATCTTCACGAAGACTTTCACTGAGAAGAAATTCCACTTTTTGTGTGGCTTTCTTAGCAAGAAGGATGCACTTTCCTACCAGTTTTCTTTCTTTTTCAGCATTTTACTTTAAAGGGGGGGTTTCCCATGAGGTTTTCCCTCTTTTCTTTTTTTTAGTGTTCATTCATTAGATTCATTGTAAAATGGGTACCTAACATGGCTTCTTGTCAAGACCCATTCTTCATTTACTCCCTAATGGTGTTCAGGGGGGGTGTTGGAGATATTGAGTGGTCAATCAGTCAGTCTTTTGGTGGGTGAAAATGACTTGTATTTCTCAATGGTGGTGAATAATATATAATATATAGGTAAGTCATTCCTTTTTGCGACTACCCAATTTATGCAGTAAGAATTGGTTGAAATGGAGTAAATCACTTGTTTACTCCAGTGGTTCCCGAATTACCAGAATTGCCTTTCCTGAATTACCAGTGCTTTAGAATTCCCAGTGCTTCCCAAATTACCAATCAATGAATCTAAATCCCAGTGATTCATGATCCTATGCTTTGCAATCCCTACACAACCACCTAGTATTTCTTCTCCCATGTTGATTAGTCTACATTGAGCGTTACCCTATTAAAAGATATTCTCCCTTAGATGAGGGCACCACATCCTCTTCGTTCATTACTCAGTTTCACTTCAGTTAGACTAGCGAAGTAGAGTCTTGCATGGAAACCTCAATATTATCATCAAGTGTTGCATACCCAATTCAAGATCATCATCATGAGGGATCATCACCAGGGAGGTGCCACACATGTGCATACATGATTCTCTCCTCACTCCACTTGTGATTAGCCTTTAAAAAAAACAAGAAACCAAATTAAAATCAAACAAATTATCAAGAAACTGATCCAAGGACAAATGTCAGCAACATTCTGTGGTAAGGAATTCTTTGCCTTCTTGTTTGAAAAAAAATAAGATAGAGATATGATATTCCAAAGCGGACCTTAATTCATGGGTGCAAGAGGAATGTACTTAAATAAATGGACTGCTGATTTAAGCCCAGAAAATGGCATTCCCTTAGCAGTCCCTGTCTGGGTAAGATTGTCTTTCCTTCCCCTCTATAGGCATGTTCTAGGCTCTGCGTGGAAGTAGATCTGGAAAAAGGACTCCCATAAGAAATACAACTGAACCTAGATAGTTGGTCCTGCACCCAACAAGTTGACTATGAACAAATCCCCTTCAAATGTAAAGCTTGTCACAAATATGGACATTTTTCCAAATCATGCCCCTAGGCCAAAGAAGCGCAGGATCAAAATCCAAAACAAGATCAATGGAAGCAACCAAAGCGGAAAAAAGGAAATGGAAAAACTCAGTCCATCTCGGTTCAGAGCCAGAGGGAAAAACCCCCAGATCCAAAAGAAGCATGTCCAATATATCCACACAAAGGAGAATCAAGTCATAACCGATATGTTGGTCTCAACTTAGAAGGAAATATAGAGGAAATCGGGGAATCCTAGGAAGAAAATGACAGAAAGGGACAAGAAGAGACGGGAGAAGGGAACAATTAAGGCAAAGAAAAAGAAAAAGAAGTCCTAGACTTGAGTGGGAATTCATCAGCAAAATCAATCCCCATAAAAATACCATAGATTCTAGAAATGTCAGAAGAGGAAATGAATGACACCTTAGATAGTGATTTTGACTTGGAACTAACTCAACCGTCCAACACAAAGAAACCTAGAAGAAAATCCCAAACGAATAAAAGAGAATCGACTACAGACAGAGAAAAAGAACTTTTCATCCAAAAAACAATAGAGGAGACACTAAAGAAAGATGGAAAATCTAAGAAAAACAAGGCATCCCACCATAAGGGAACAAATTCACAGCCCTCAAAAGGTGGGGCACCAAAATACATTGATAAATGATGAAATTCGTCTCCTAGAATTGCAGAGGATTAGGAAGCAAGGCCAAAAAAGAATAAGTTAGAAAATTGTTACAAATAGAAAATCCCTCAATCCTCATGCTGCAAGAGATGAAAATGAGGGATCTGGAAACCCTCAAAGATCCTCAAAAAATTTGGAAAAAAAATGAAGGAAGAGCAGTCAACTCTAGAGGGGCATCGAGAGGAATAGGAACTTTATGGAATGCTAAGGAATTTGACCTAAGAGATCAAATGCAGACACAGTTATGGTTGATGGTCACTCTCCTCAAGAAAGACTCAAGTACGCAATACTCCATAATAAATGTTTATATGCCCAATAGCTATATAGAAAAAAATGAATGATGGAAATCCCTTCTGGATCTGGCCACTGACAATCCCCCCCAAAACCTTATCACTGCTGGGGATTTCAATACAACCAGAGGGACAAAAGAAAAATGAGGAGGTTCTGTCATGACAGATCGATTCTGGGAAAGGTTGGATGATCTTATCTCGTATCTGGATCTCTTTGACGTTCCTTCGGACAAGGGAATGTTCACTTGGAATAATAGAAGAGCTGGCCCAAGGCACATAGCGACAAGATTGGATTGCTTCCTGATCAACATCTCCCTTTTAGCTCTTCCAGACAAACTGTGCTCCTCGAACCTTCCCTTGGCAGGGTCATATCATTGACCTATCAGACTGTCTTCGAATCTCAAAAAAATTGGGGACCCATCCCCTTCAGATTCAACCCTCTTTGGTTGGATCACCTAGAGTTCATCCATTCCATTGCTCAAACATGGAATCAATGGGTATCTAGTTCACCCAATTTCAAAAGGGAGCAAAAGCTAAAAATGGTAAAAGAACTCCTAAATATCTTGGAAAAAAACTCATTGCAAAGAAACGCTAGGGACAAAAATCTACAACTCAAAAATCTGTAGGAGGAAATGGAAACAACTGAGATCTAGCAAAGCCACATCATAAGAGAAAAAAAATTGCACAAGGATTTTATGCAAGCGCTAGTAGAAGCGGAAATCACCTGACGCTTAAAGTCTAGAAGCCTATGGTTGAAATTAGGGGACCATAACACTTCCTTCCACAGACAGGAAAAAGTCAGAAATTGGGCAAATCAAATCTCAGAAATCAAAACCCCAGAAGGGGAAATCCTAAAAGACTTCAACCAAATCAAACAACAAGCTTCAATGCACTTTCAAAAACTGTATAACACATCTGGTAGGGTTGAAGAACAAATAGTATATTCTTTTCTCAGACACACCCCAATAAGGTTATAGCGAAAGATAATACGCATCTAGATAGACCAATTGAAGAAGCGGAAATTCTAAAATATCTGAATCAATTCCATGAAGACAAATCCCTGGGTACAGACGACTTCACTCTCCATTTCTACAAAAAGTGTTGGCACATACTTAAAAAATATTTCATAAGGATGATAAGATTTGCACACAAGGAAAAATAATTGGGAGGGTGTTAGCCTCTTTCTCATATACAATCATTAAGTCTAAGTATACCACCTTTAATATTGTACATACTAGGATATAGTTGTTATCCTAAGTGTGTTTCTAGATTTCTATATTCCCTCATTTGACCTTATCTCCTGATGAGGTGTCGATATGAGAACAATTTAGGTGGTTACATTATTGTATTATATATTTTTATCATTTAGATGAATACAATGTTGAGAATGCAGGCTTGAGGCCTTTTCCGCCAATCTTCTTGTCTTAATATTATTGTGATTATTTTATTCAATTGGTATCATAGCAGGCTCAACCCTGACTCTCTCACGAGAGGGGCTGTGATCATGCAATCTAGACAATGTTAATCTTCTGTAAATAGATTAGCATAGAGTTGTTTGCCTACCGCTTGGTCGAGGATTTGCAGGATTTGCATCATTGAGGTATCGCCGCCGGTTGATCTACGCACACAAGGATTGCTGCATTTATTGAATCGCTACTGAATTCTGTTCACTGAAAATGCACGAGTAAGATGCTACAAAAAAAGAAGATACCTGTTGATAGTTGTGGAGAAGCCATCCGTCCTGCTGTGCAAATCGCTGTGGAAAGGAGATATAGTTGTCAAACTGCAGAGTTTTTTAATTTCAGAGTTGAATCAACACAGTTCATCAAAAGGGTCGATTGCAGTTTGTCTTAATCGAAATATTTTCCAGTTGCTAGGCTACATCCCAGATCTGCCCCAGTGCTACTTGCTTGATCTAAATTGATGCAATTATTGCCCAAACGATCAATTGGAATCTCACTGTGGCAATTTATTTATTGATGGATTAAAGGGTTTCTGGAATTTTCCGACTGCATATAGTCTTCTCTGGTAAATGTCTTATGATACCTTTGATTCCTATCAACTATGAGATCAAATTGATGTGTGTGGATTGATTTTTCTGCCCGACTATTGCGAGGAAACGGTGAAGGAGGTTCCAATAAGGCATCTGATCCGAAATGTTCGACTTTGGATTAATTTTTATCAAATTTTCATCATTGAATTCATCGATTTCTTCTTTTATTTGTGTTCTCGATAAATCCGCACTCAAGTTACTGTGATTTATTATTGTCACCCGCATCATGAAATTTTCATCTACTTCCTTGGCATTTATTATCCCCAGATCTTGCGTTTGATTCACTGTCGTCACTGTCATTTGTACCGTGCGCAATTGATTGCTTAGCTTTGATTATGTCACTAGCATTGTGAAAAAAAATATCCTTTCCTTTAAAATCTATCCAACAAAGACGTCTGGGAATGATGCCATAGCATTTGCACATCAGTTTGTACTCATGCAAGTTGTAGTTTCTTTTGAGTGTTAGACAATGAAATTTCACTGCCTCTGCATCAATTTTGCATCGGAAATGAAGCTTTTATTTGAGGGCCATATAGGACCTCCAGATTTTATTTTCTTTCTCAAGTTAAGACTGGTTTGAGAGGTGGTATCTCTGCATTTGATCCCTGGGATAACGAAGAAGTTGTAGCTGGTGAAATTGAACAGCCGACAGAAGAGGTTGTTGCACTTGAATAGATCGTAAAAGCTGTCGCTGCAGATTCGATTGATGTTTGTATAAGAACCACAGAGAATTTTCTATATTTCCATTCTACAAGAAGAAGTACCTGCTCGTGTTCGTGGAAGGCACAAGTTGTTTCTACACAGAAATTTCTGTCTCTGAGAGGAACAGGAGCATACAGATCGGTGGGTGCCCGTCCATACTCAGATTGCGGCGATCCATAGACTGGTGGAAGCGTTGAGATGGAATCTGTAGATCAATTCAACAAGGAATGAACCATCGGTGCTAGTTATGAAGAGAGCTACGGGCAGTTTTGTGATAAAGCTGCTGACCGTTTCATTTACTGTTGCGTGGACTTTCAGAAATCAATTTGTTGGGATATCAATTCCTTTAATCAGATCAGCTGTGGCAGGTTGTGGAAGGGTCAGATCTAGATCGGAGAAGACCAAATCGTTGGTTTTCTTTACTGCAGTCCTGGAGGGCGATGATTAATGGTCTTCCTGGTATCAATATTTATGATCAGTGATTTTTGGCATTCGCCTTTCACTGTTCTGTTTGTTAAAATCTGGGACCTCTTGTCAAATGAGTTGTTTTATTTAGTGAGCAGATTGAGATGTGTGTTTGTGAGTCTATATACAATTATAAATTATGAAGATTTGTTTATATCACTTTACTCTTCCATTTTACCATGGTACAAAGAAGTCAAAGAAGAGTGAGTTGAAGCCTTGATGTGTAAGGGAGATTGAAAAGTTGAGAATGGAGGCTTGAGGCCTTTTCCGCCAATCTTCTTGTCTTAATATTATTGTGATTATTTTCTTCAATTGGTGAAAGTTTGGTGAAATTTTTTTGTCGCGAGAGTATCGAGCTAATTGTATTTGGGCTTTGTCATGAGAAGGATATTATAATAAAATTGAATTTTTTTTTGTGTCCTAGATCCGCCCGAAATTGAATAAGGGGATCTTAGGTACACCTTGTGTAGTGTGTGTTGGTGATTTTTTTCATGGTTCTCTTATGAGTTAGTTTACGTCTAGTTTTGATGTTATCCCACATACACGGAGTACAAAGAA
>ML787623.1:468055-503433 GCA_009831015.1 Picea engelmannii
CACTTTTACATGGTGGACAAACATCCCCCACAAAACAAATGTTATTTATCCAAATATTGTTACTTCTAGCATGAAGGTAAAGAATGAACACTTCATCCTTCCTTGAAAATTTTATTAGCTGTAGACTTTGGGTGTTTGTAATGCCCCATATTTGGCCTTAGCTAGTTACAATTTTGATTTTACTCATCTTAGTAATTCAATGCTTCGTAACTATTTGGGCTAAATTAGATTGATGTAGGCATTTGATATGTGCATATATGGACCTATTTATGTGTTGCATAATGTTATTTTTATTGTTATATGTTCATGAGGATGATATTTATGTGATTTGTCTAAACATGCTAAATTAAATATGGAATTTCAGTATATGGATACCAGTTCAAAATTATAATGTGAATGCATAACATATGCGAGGCATGGTGTAAATAAATGTATTAATTTAATGTTAATACAAAAATGGGTTCTCATATGAAATTTGTGATGTATCTACATGGATATTAGTATTGGTGAGCTAACCTATAGGTTGATGAGCTATGTATTAGCCAAATGGTTGTAGTGATAAGGTGATCTGGATGTCATAGACATCAGAAAGATATTGTGTATTATAAGTTTTACTTATGATCTTAAATATTTCTATGATATGTGGTAAGTGTGATTTTGACAGGATGCACAATTTTCCTAGTGTGATTGTTCAATGATGTGACTCTAAGAACAATAGTTTCACAGTATGGCTTGATATAGGGTGTTGACCCTATATTTATAAGGAAGGGTGGAATTATTTCCAATCGAGTATCCTATTGACCTTGGTTGTATCAAGAGGGGTGGAGGTATTTCCCACCATTTATCCTTAGAAACCTAGAGTTGCGGTACGGTTGTGTTAAGACACACTCCCGTAGACATGTGATGACAACTGTCAATTTCCTTCTAGGAAATCTTGGTAGAGATGTATGACACTTCTGCTTATGGGTTCTATCTGGAGTCAGGTCAATATAGTCAACACTCCAACTTAGTCCAGCAGAAGAAATGATAGGATGTGGATGATGGAAGTAGGGTAGGGAGGAAGGATGATTCAATGTTAGTTGATAATACTACTTAGGGATTACAGGTGTCACTCTTTTTTTCTCATTTGGTTCCTACCATGTTTAAAACCGTCGTTTTATTTTCTTTTTGATATTTGAAGTGTGATAATAAATTATTGATGAATTATTGTAATTTTGTTCATTAAAATTATTAAATAATGCATTTACAAGATCTGTAGTCTTGCATGCATTGGTGTGATCATACAAGAACTATGCACCAGAGGTAGTGATTGTTTATCGTTAGTACATGCACAAGCTATGTGTTTGCTAGCTACACATACATACCCCGCACATGTACACTAGTACAATTAATTGATGTATTAATTATTAAACTAGGTTATTAACTATTTAATAGAATGGTTTAATGACTATATAAATTGCATTGCATACATAAATATATGGTAGCATTAAATACCTTCTTTGACTTTTATTGATGGTTGGTATCATGAATTAAATGAGTATGGTGGGTTCTCATAAATTTTGGGGAAAATTGTCAAGTTGTATTTATAAGATAGCATGAGAAGAAGGACATTGCATTCCATTTATTGTTATTTTATGTAAGTCATTTATATTTTAGTTTGATTTTAACTTTTCCCAAAAATCTAGATGAGGGAGGATTGATGGCTAATAATGAGGGTAGTTGAGGAGACTTGGAGAAGGGGGTATGAAAATGATCTAGGTGGATATCGGTGGCCACCAACCTATTCCACTGTCTTGAAAAACAGTTTTCCACCTTGGCAGTTTTTTGGCAGTTTTTCAAGTTCCAAACTTCCGGGGCCATTTTGAAGCCCTAAAAAACGTTTTTTGGGGATTTGGGGCCTAAGAAGATACCAATGGCACTAGCCTAGGTCAATCAAAAATCATTTTTCTCAGTTAGACCTTTCCAACTGTGTATCGAGATCCCCAAACAGAGATCATATGCAAAAGTTATGCCCCTAGGAAGTTGATGTATCAACTACCCCCATCAGGGCCCACAAACCCTTTGGATTTTTATCTTCCGGAGTTAGGGTTTTAGATTTTAATTATATTAAAAAGGCCTTTGGAGCCTCATTGTAAGGATCATCTTGTTCTAAATGCAAGTAGTCATCGCATCTCTTCTCAGAGATAAGCTACCATCATTCTAGCGAGTCTTTCACTCTGTATTTTTACAGTCTCTGTACATTTATTTCATTAATAGAAATCATGTATTACTATATTTCTCTGTTTCTGGTAATATTTATGTGTATTTCATTGAAATATCTCTTCTTTCATTTTGTTCTAAAAAATAATCTGGATCAGTGGTATCAAAGCAAGCTACTCTTGATCGCTTTTCAGTGCAAGTCCCTGACGAGGTCCGAGTATAGCAAGTTGGGTATCGATCTTGTCTCTCTTGAATAAAATCTCTCTCGCATGCTAAAGAAACCCTCCATGGAAGAAGAAGAGAAAAATTTCAGAGAAGACGATTCTATTAATATGTTGCTTGAGCAAGCTCTCACGCGAGAGAGGGACGAAATGATGGAGAATTTTTACCACATCCTTCAACGTCTGTTGATAACAACAGATGCATATTCATCAAGCGACCACTTTGGAAGAATCTCTCTTTTTAAGGTACAAGTTAATTTTGATATTCCCATATTTGAAGGACGAATATTTGCGGATTCCCTAGAAAAATGGTTAAATCTGCTAGAAGGTTATTTCTCTATTCATAATTTCTCTGACAAGGAAAATATCACCTTCACATTCCTTAAGGCTCTCCCCAATGTCAAACATTGGTGGGAAACTTACTGGGAGAAAATTTCCACAGAGGAGTCTGGAATATATGGGGCCGAGCCGACTTGGGATTTTTTGTGTGGATGCGGTCAAGGAACAATATTACCCTGTTGGAAACTATGAAGACCAGTACATGAGATGGACCATGATGTGTCAAGAGAGGGGCCAAGCAGTGTTAGATTTCACCAATACCTTTCATACCTTGTGCACCAAGATGGGTATCAAAGACTCCGAGTGACATATAGTTCTGAAATATCATGGGGCTTATACATAGATACATCCAAACTGAAATGGATTTTCTGGACATCTAATCACTGGGTGTTGCTTATCGATATGTTGTTAAAATCAAGCAAAAATTTAAGCACTAGAACAAACGAGAGTTCTGGTCTATAAATCCGCAACAAACAAAGTATTATAAAGACGACCCTAACAAACAACCTCCTGAAAACTAGTCCAAGCCACATGAAAAGAAGGGTCATGGAAAGACGAAGAATGACACTGGAAAATGGTGCGATTTCCACAAAATCCCTTGACACAACACTGATGAATGTCGCTCAAAAAAATCATTGGTGGCCGAGATCAAAGAGAAGGAGTTGAACCCTGATTTTCAAAACCTGATTCAGAAAATATTGATAGAAGACATATAATTGATGTAGATCCCACTGCTATTGTCACGACCGCCACAATTCAACCAGAATAACCAACAGATCCTGAAGAGGGGGAGATCCTTTTTCATTCACATATGTGGGTGAAGGGGACCCCGTTGCATTTCATTTTTGATAGCGGAAGCCAAAAGAACCTCATCTCAACATAGGTCGTCAAACAATTGGGATTGTCGACAACACCACGCCCACAACCATACAAAATTGGGTGGATTCATCAAGGACAAGATGTCCGTGACATCCAGCAATGTCAATTTTCATACGACATCCATCCCTTCAAGGATGTGGCATTATGTGATGTTTCCCCACTAGATGTCTGTGATGTTCTTTTGGGCCATCCATATATGTGGAAGCACCATGCTATTTATGAGTCTCGACCCCATAATGTCATTGTTACTCTGGGGGGGCATCTTTATAGGATACAATAGGTAGTTCTGACCACTGTTCCATCTAAACAGTGCCACAAGGTAGTATATCATACTACAAAATTCGTCGTCTTCACAATTTGTTAAAAAGGGGAAGAAAAGAACACCACAACCACTGCAACCTCAGTCCAAGCATGTTTTGTCCAGCAGAAGCAGGTCAAAAACATTAAAGAAAAGTGCAAGGATTCCTTCTGCACAAATTCATCTCATGTATCTAGACTGGTTAAAAATTTCCAACCCTTCCAGCCATAGGTTCGTGACAACCTTCAACAAGCTACGCAGTACAACTTCTCCAGTAAGGCAAGCAACTCACCAAGATTCTGATTCAGCAATCGTTTCCCTCTCTCCCCCAAGAAATCAACACAATGAATACCATTTCTTCCTAATGAGGTAGCATTTATCCAGGTGGATATCAGTGGCCACCCACCTATTCCATTGGCTCAAAAAAAAGTTTTCCACCTTGGCAGTTTTTCAGTAGTTTTTCGAGTTCCAAACTTTCAAGGCCGTTTTGGGCCCTAAACAACATTTTTTGGGGATTTTGAGCCCAATTGACTATGAAAGGAATTATCCTGGGTTAGTCGAAAATAATTCTTCTCGGTTAGACCTTTCCAACAGTGTATCGAGCGCCCCAGACAAACATCGTATGCAAAAGTTATGCCCTCGGAAAGTTGACGTATCAACTACCCCCATCGGCGCCCACAAACCTTTTGGCTTTTCATATTCCGGGGTTAGGGTTTTGGATTTTAGTTATGTTAAAAATGCCTTTGGAGACTCATTGTAATAATCATTTTCTTGCGAATGCGAGTAACCGTCACATTTATTTTCAGAGATAAGCTACAACCATTCTAGCGAGTCTTTCACTTTGTATTTTTACAGTCTTTGTACATTTTCGCTCATTAATAGAAATTGCATTAATGTATCTATGTGTTTATGGTTGCATCTTTGATACATTTATGTTATATTTCTGGATATCCGAGATATCTCTATATATTTCTTTATTATATCTTTGCTCTCAATTCATGATGAAAATAATTTGGATCAGAAAACTTGATAAATAGGAAGAGGAAGTGGTGTTGAGGGGAAGAGAGGTTGGAGCTTGTGGAGAGTTTTGGAAAAATTCTTGGAAGAGATATTTCCTGTGACAATATTCTTAGAGAATATGTGCATTATTTTTCTTGGTGTCATGGGCACAAAGGGATAAGAGACCAAAAGGTTTCTTGTAACAAGGAAGTCGACTAGGATCCTAGTTGGTTGAAAGTATAATTTTGTTGTTTCATTCTAGGCAAGTGGGGAAAGGAATTGGGAAAAATAATGCTTGGAAGCATCTTATTACTACACTACAACTAATGAGCTTCAACAAACCAAGGGTTAGGTAGGTATTTTCTTAGTATGTATTTGTTATGTTTCTGCTATTCCATTTAAAGAGTAAAAATTTGTTACATCAAATCTTTTAATTCTTGTGTGTATATGTTAGCAAATATTATTTCATAGCATCCCATAGAGAGGTGCTATATTTTTTATATTTACATATACTTGTCAACTTCATAGAAACTTGTCCAACAAAAGGTAAATAATGTGAGAGAAACTCACCAAATTTTGGTGTGGACCTCCCAAACCATGGTGAGAGTATGGGTTCCTCACAACATGGAGTTATGTTTAAACCGTGAATGTAATTGGCTCAAAACATATATATATAACAAGTTTGGAGAGATTTAGTGCCTCATTGACAATTTGAATAGTCATTTAGGGAACAAAACACTATCTATAAAGTCACTCTAATGAGTGATTTATAAGCACCCACTATTAAGACTCACTTCAATCATTTCCCCAAGTGCCTATTTGAATTTATGGAAGCAAGAATGAGCCCCTACTTCCCAAAAATATCTTCAATTGATTGTGTCACTTGGTAATGATCCATTCATAACTTGAAACAAATAGAAATAACAAGTAAATACTCTCATAAAACCCCATGAAAAAAAGAAAAAATACAAACATAGAAGGGGCTTGCATACCTTTAACACAATGTCAAGGAAAAGAAACCACATTCATTCAAATCATTGAATCTCATATTTTTGAGTCGAAAAAAAAAAATATTGATTCCCTCCTAAGATGGAACAATATCCTTTGTTCAATTCTTCTTGCATTGAATTAGAATGTCTACAATGACCTCTTCCATTGTTCAAGCCTCAACCTTAAAACCACCATTGCAACTATTTTACTTACATTTTTGCAAGAGAGAATTGCGTGCTCTCTATCCTTGTGGGCACTGAGAAATATATCGACACTATGTATTTATATCTAGAGGTGGATTGAAAATGGGACATTAGAACATACCAATCTAAACTTAGAGTTTGATATGTAATTCTATGTTTAAATATCCCAATCTAACATTGCAAATAGACACAAAAATAGACTCTTCTAAATTATATATTGTTATACACATTAAAAATTACAAAGCTCAAATTATATGCATATCTCAAATCCACAAAACCACTACGTTGCATATCTCAAATCCACAAAACCACTACGTTGAATGATAGTGAAAGTGGGATACATCATACCCACATTCAGTTTTAATTTAATCCAAAAACTACACCTAAACATGATACTTTCTATCAAATCCATATCTATTGGTAACATCAAACCTTATAGAGAAAAAATGGTTTATTCTACCAAGGCTTGGCCCATTGACACAAGTCATTGGTATGTTGCTCTGTCCATTTGGTTCCTAACATCATTTACATTTTCCATTGTATTGTCGAAGATTGATTCCCTATCCATATGATTCATTGCAGAGGCCGAGCATTCTAGTTTCCTATCAGAGTTATAACATTGTTTGAAAAAATGTATAGTTCTTGGAATGGATGTTAGTTCACTTTCAGCGTGTGAGATAATATCTTTTAATCCCACAAGATTTAGTTGTACTTCAATGCAACATATCAACCTCAAAGATGTGATTAATCATATAACTTGTCTAATAGGTCACATGATGATATATGTTATGAATGATCCCTAACCTTCAGAAACTTTACCTCCATTTCATTGAATTTTCCTATAGCAATAAATTTCAAAATTTGTTGACCTAAGTCTATTTGAGGTTTTGTACAAGCCGAGATATGGGACTCTATTTAGTGGCATCAATTTAAATGGTATAGTCTAAGTTGAAATTAAAATTATCCTAAACATGGAGAACCAATTTAGCATATCCTGAAGCATTTGAAAGTAGCGAACAATGAAAATAATAAGTACATGGAAACAAATTGTACAAATACCAATTTTTTGGTGAGAAAGCATTTGTATGCTCCTACATGTGCACACCAAAGAAGTCTACATCATACATGTGCACTCCAAAGAAATCTCCTATTTGCATGTCCACAGTCAAGACACAACACAATACCTTAATTTCCATCCTTTTTCCTTATAAGAATAACTCCACATTAACAACTATAAACACATGAAGGCAATGAGAAACTAAATAATTATAATTCTCTTTCAATTTTGGACATCATTGCAATATTCTAAGAGTCATTGTTATAACACTTCACTTTATCGAGTGAGGTGTTATCTTAGTTCTCTCTTGTTATACCTGGATCTCTCTTCTCTGCTCTACTCTACTGCTACTGCCTAATTTCATAAATGTGCATTACTGCTAATCCCCCAGTACTTGAGAGATGCCAAGTCATATTCCCTTGATCATTTTTATTCTTTGTCATAACCTACTGAAGTCCAGAGAGAAATGAATCGCTGCCATTAAATTATAATCCAAGCAAAACCTAGAAACAACTTTGTTTTCATGATATAGAATTTCGTAAAAGGAAACGTACTCAAATAAACTGCGGGCATAGAGTGAGTGCGCAAACATTCATAATTGAACAGAAACACCAATGTCAAGAGAAAAATTATATTATATAATCGCAACGAATTTTTTTTTTTCATAGATGGAATTATTCTCAGAAGTATAATAACTGAAGCACACGTAGCTAAAGGGACATGTAAAATACCTTGTCTCACTTTGTCCCTTCCTTCCTGCAACTGTTGTCCCATAAGTAGAATAACTGATATTATCCAAGATTTATGAGAGATATTGCATCCCCAGACTTCACATCCATATAGAATAAAAGGTGTAACAAGAGTCTCAAAGAGGATTTTCTCCTTATCCCATATCCAAATATCGACTGATTTAAAATTGTTTTCAAGCCCATTTTAAGCTTTCCATCTCCCAATAATATTTTTCTCAATTCTATAATTCTAGTTGAGCTTGTGGTGAATATTGATTCCAAGATATTTGTATGAAGTCACTTCCTCAAAGTTGTTGTTGTCATATACAAAGGCATCATAAGTGATATTATTGGATTTGATTATCATGACCTTAGTCTTGTCAGTATTAAGAGTCATAAACATATTTGAGTAAAAATCCTTGAGGATTATTAGTTTCTTTCCAAGATCGTGGGGCCTCCTCACCATAAGAATGATATCATAAGAATAAAGAAGAATATTGATGACTATACCAGTGAGAGTAAGGCTGACACAACCTGCTTCTTCCAAACAATCTTATAACTTTTCAATGTATATGCCAAGAAGGGTAGGGGACAAGGGACAACCTTGCTTGACTCTAATATTGTAGTTAATCTCTTTCGACCATCCCTCATTGTTCTTAAACTTGAAAATAATGTTCTCATACAACTATAATGACTATGAAGAAGACTATAAAGACTATGAAGCATGCTAGTTATGTTAATGAGGAACCTGAGAAGGAGAAGGGACTGAGACATCGCTGTGAGTAGTTGTGACAAAAGACTCTTCCCATGGATGATTCATAGTAGGAGGATTGAAGGAAATACCACGACGATGAGATATCCAAGTCACCACTGACAAAAGATATGCATTTTGTGCCTCCAAAGTCTCCATTATGTGCTTTAACTTATGAAAATCCTCATCCTTGGGAAACATACCCAGAGCTACCATGGTTTTGGTATGCCAATAAAGTTCCAGGGTTCGGGAGAAATTCGAGTTTCACATCCTAGTATAGCCAAGGTCCATAATTAGGCTGCCCACCTGATGCTCCACATACTTGTCACCTTTAACTCCCTTACCATTCTGACCTTGGCCTCCAGCACTAGCATGGTGGCCTTATCTTCCTCAAGAAAAAATTCTTGGTAAAAGTTTGCAGGTGCAATAGCTTCCCTGGCATCTCGCAACAAACCAACAATAGAGGAACTTGGTTCACGTCCATGGGGAGACATAATGATGCAAGCTAAAGATACATACGAGCCAAACATAGTTCTAGTAAAATTAGGGCACATCTAAACAAACCATAACACAATAGTAGCCATGACTTCCCCTTGTCTGTTTATCTTCCAAGGAACATAATTCCTTCCTCCGACAGGCGTACTAAGTGTTCATGGCTCAACCTGGGCATGAACATCTTCATTATGCAAGGTCTTCAGCCTATCCTCCAACTTGTGCAAGATTTCATTCTCACATGATCACCTAACCTCGCCACATACAAACAAAACTCTATTGAATTATTGAATTATTTATAATAGATAGCGACTCCATTATATAGATTTCACAAGTTGTTATGAGATCTAACTTATTCCCAATATAAAAGGAGAGTTTGACACAATATCTCAACTACACACCAAACTAGGAGACTAAGTTGGAGAAGAACTCTCACAACCAACTATATTTACAACAACAATCTCCTAAATAATAGAATGAAACAACTTATGAAGAGGTAAACTCTACATTACAATAACACACCACAATATTAATAATATGATGAAGAATATCACATATTAAGCACATAAGACAAGTAGGATTTAATTACTCCAACACCCTCCCTTAACAAGTACTTGTCTTGATCTATGTTAGGTATGGTCTTCATCATCATCCCTTAACAATCTCAAAATCTTCCAGGTTACTAACTCCATCAGGATGTCTCTTAACCCTCATAAAGGTGTATCTCCTGAGTTGAATTCCTGAGTTCCCTCCCTGAACTCCTAAATCACGCATCTCTTGAAGTCAATTACTAAAAACAACTCACACACCTTTCACATAACCTCGTTAGGATACCACTCACATGTCATCAAAAACTAATGAGGGATCATTCCCTAGATCCACAACTCCCAAACTAACTGGACAACCATCCATACTGAACTTTTACCTGCACTTGATCCCTTCTAGCTTTGGAAATACAATTCCTTGAGACCAAAAAATCAATTCAAATTTGACTTCAAAGATTGAACAACTGGCCATCCTATGGACATAGTGAACCATCTACCGAGACACCTAGGTAGCCAACCGTGGTGCTCGCCAGTTCTCTAGGAAAATGGTCTAGATATAATATGTATCCAAGTAAATATTACACCATGACCTTTGATGGCAAACAAATATGTGGGCAAATCTCTCAAATAAACACATATAAATCTTCACACTAAACACACACTCCATCAATCACTCACAAAACAAATAATCTAATCTCACATACACTAACACTAATACTACATATTTACACAGGAATATAACTCACATCTCTCTCATTTTCTTGGGCCCTCCCATGAGGTTGTCAAGTTTAGTCCTGCTCTCATACCAAGATAAAATATGAGAGATGAGACATCATTACACACACAAACAAAACTCTATTGAATTATTTATAATAGGTTGTGACTATGTTATATAGTGTTCAGAAGTTGTTATGAGATCTAACTTATTCCCAATATAGAAGGAGAGGTTGACATAATAACTCAACTACACACCAAAATAGGAGACTAAGTTGGAGAAGATCTCTCACGACAATAAACATATAGAGATAAACTCTATAATAGAATCAAACAACTTATATAGAGATAAACTCTACATTACAATAAACATTACAATAGCACACCACAATCTTAATAATATGATGAAGAATATCACATATTAAGMACACAAKACAAATACAAGTTAATTACTCCAACAATGTAAGGGACTCTAGCATAGGATYAAACATGTTAGTTTGGTCATATGGGGCCGAGAGATTTCTTTTGTTYRAAGTTTAAATGATAACATTAACACAATATCACAAAAATAATATTTKTAGCTATGATATATAAGACMAAAAAAGAATGYTAAATGAATCTCATCTCAATCRTGGTTTTTTKGGGGGGTCATTTTTGGTGCCTTGTATTGTTTCTTTATTGCCATGACAAGTTTTATCATCCTCACTTAGAATGCTTGGRGTGGGATATTGGTGGGACCTCACCAACTAAGCATGGTGCATTGTTCAATATTATGAATTATTGTCTTGGGTCTATTTGCATGTTTATAGTTTTGGCATAGCAGTAGGTTAGTTCAAGTACATGCAAATATTGTAGTAAAATGATATTTTTTTCTTTATAACTTTGTTAAAAATCTCGCAGGAATTTTAGGCATGAGTAAATTTTCACTATATAGTGGAATGATGTTTTTTTTAGAGGTTTTGCCAATTTTTTATCCTTGTACATGGTGAAATAATATATTTAAAAGTTTTGATAGATTTTGAATAAACCCAAAGTGTCAATAATTCCATCAAATTTTTATAAGAATTTTGACTTACTCTATTGTCTTCTAAAAATAAGAAAAATGTTTACTAGAAAATCAAAATCAAACGACTATGCAAGAAATCTACAAAGAAATACTTATAACCTAAATTATGTACCAAGATTAAAATAATCGATGGGTCATGAGTGATCTTTATTAATAAAAAACACTTTTGATGAAGTAAAAAAACTACCAAACTTATGACTTCACGCTTTATAAGACCCCCAAATTTTAGTAAGTGTGAAATTGGGATGTTTTCAAGGTAGAAAAGAGTAATTTTATATGAGTGTTCTATGTGTAAATGATATGATATAACGAGTTAAAATGAAAAAAATATATATTTTATTGTTATCTAAAAAATCAATATAAATAAAATTAATTATTATAAACCTATATTAACTTAATTTTATTGGGGGTTTATATTATTAGGAGAATAATCCATTAACAATGCTTATAATATGTCCTTCCCCTACCCCCACTATTATCATGATTTTATTGACTATATCATTTCCTTATTCTTAGATATTGTTGGAATGCATTTCCCTCCCCTCCCTTGAATGTCCACAAGTACAAAATACATCATCATTTTCTTGAGTATATCATTTCTTGATTCTTAAGCTATTGTCGGAAATTGCATTGCCCTCCCCTCCCCTAAATGTACACATGTACAAAATACAAAATCAAATACAAGTTTAATGCGATTTTGTGTTGTTTGAGTATATTGTTGGCATATGAGCTCAATGTTGATGATTGCAGCTTCATGAGACATTCTCTAGATCGTACTCCTCTTGACTGAGTTGAGATGATCCGTGAGAACGCCTATGTGATAGGTGAGTTGTACTCCTCTAGACTGAGTTGAGATGACTTGTGTTGGTCTCTTGTCATTCTCCTATGGACTGAGTTGATATTACTTGAGATGGTCTCTTGTCATACTCCTATGGACTTAGTTGAGTTGACTTGAGATGGTTCTCCAGTTCGTACTCCTATGGATTTAGTTGAGTTGATCTATTTGAGAGTGACATCCCTTGTGGTTGAGCACATGTATACTTGTCCCTAGTGAAAGAGCACTAAAGGATGTGTGTGAGACCCCTTGCTATATTTTCAAAGAGTAAGACTATTGTAAAACCCAAATTTGTATTGTGAAGGGTACAAGTCGGCCCTACTGTGTAAAGAAAATTAATATTATGTAAAAGATTAATTGTATTATTCAGTTGTACAAGTCAACCCTATTGTTCCAATAGACACATCTATTTGATGATTTAGTTCATGTATATATTAGAGAGATACATCCCCATTGTGGATCATATCTCATTCACTCAATGCATACTTGGTGAGCTGAAATTTGGTGCGCACTTTTCTATGCGCTAGCTTTTCTTGGTCATAGAGCACCCTCTTGTGTGTGCTAGGTTTTTCTATGGAGAGGGTTCTTCTATTGGAAATATAGTAAAGTGTTGTTGGGTTTTTCCCTTGCTTGAGAAGGGTTTTCCTAGGATAACTTCTTGTGTTTTATGCATGGTTATTTTTCTTGTGATATTGGTTTACTGCAACTATTGTGTTGTTGCATTGTTTATGGTTCAAGTTCATTCCAAATTGAAAAGAAACTACATGTTCTTGAGATAACATTAAAAATTCAACATGGTATCAAAACAATGTTCCTGAAAGAGCCATTGCACAAGCTCTCCAGGACCTTTCCAAGCTAGCCGCCACCTTCTTGCTGTAACTGCAAAAACGACCCCTACCCTTTTTCCTTGCCAAGCTAGTTTTAGCACTTTCCCTTCAGCGCTGGGCCTAAATTATTCACATATAAGTACGGCCTAGTCCAACACATCACCTGCAACTTTCAGATTGAAAATTGAAGAAGTTTGGATTTTCGACCCTAGGGTTTCTGTAGATTTCAGTTTCCAGGGTTTATGTAGGTCATTGGGGAATTTTTGCAGCTTGCTAGGGTTCTTTTGACTCTCTAGGGCTTCTTTTTGGCATTCATAAGTCCAACGAACCTCCTAGAGACTTCCTCTTGAAAAAATCTATGGTTTCTAGCCTAGCTGTTAGGGTTTGTGAAGAATCTGCAAGCCATGAGGAAGAACACTTTGGTGGAAGATATGCTTGATGGATCAAGCAAATTCAGCTCTTGGAATTCAATATTACACATCACTCTAGAAGAGAGTGACCTATTGAAGTTGATATAAGGAACTCTACCAACAACAAAAACCAATGAAGAGAAGGATGAATGGAAGACATATGATGTCAAAGCTGGGAAGATAATCATCTACTCAATGATGAAAGATGACACCAATGCTACCTTCTTCATGAATATTTCAGAGATTATATATCAATTAGGTGTCATTGAAGAAACCATAACAGACAAATAACTTGTCAGGATTACTCTTAATGCTCTTCCAAGACATTGGGAACCATTCATTCAAAGTATTAGTGGAAGAGAAGATTTACCTCAGTCTGATCGTCTATGGGAAGACTGCACTTAGGAGGAAACTAGACTTATAGCCAGAGGCGTGCAAGACTCCCATCATAATGACAATCAAGCCCTTGCTTCTAATGCAAATAAAGGCAGAAGAAAAAGAACAATTTTCACCAAATCATTCAATGAAAAGAAAACCTTAGCAACTCTAGGTCATGAACAAAGAAAAGACATATCAAAGATTCAATGTTTCAGATGTAACAAGTATGGACACATTGCGAGAAATTGTCCTACCAGGAAGAAAGGAAGACAACATGCCTCCACTGTCGATGTCGATTCAGAACCAGCTCAAAGGGATGAAGGCATAAAAGATGAAGCATTCTTCTTCATTTCAACACTCTTAGGTACGGTTCCTACTGACCATGATATTTGTTTGGTTGGCAGTGGTGCTTCCAGACACATGAATGGATATAGAGAACATATCACTGATATTGTAGAGAAAGAGTCTTGTCTACATGTTGTACTTGATGATAATTTCAAATATACTGTGAAGGTAGTTGGATATTATTCCTTCCAACTAGATTCTGACATACCTCTTCAATTAAGTGAGGTACTATATGTACCTAGGATCAAAAGGAACCTTATCTCTATTTCTGCCTTAGAGGATAAAGGATACAAGGTTATTTTCTCTGAAGGAAAATTTCTTCCATGGAACAAGAACTCGCACGTGGATTCTTACCCGGTGATTGGTGTTCGAGAATATAGTTTGTACCGATTGACTGTCCGACTAGTCTATGCCTTGGTACATGATACTATCACTTGAGCGAGATATGGCATAGGAGACTTGATCACTTACATTATAGAGTCTTTCCCACTCTGGGGAAGATGGTGAGAGACATTCCAGAGATACATATCGAGCACGATGGAGTTTGCAAAGGTTGTGCTCTTGGAAATAATGTCAAGGGGTTCTTTCCAAGCAGTGACATTAGATCCAAGGGGATCTTGGACTTGATATATACAGATGTTTTTGGACCCATGACCATTGCTTCCTTGAGTGGATACTTGTACTATGTGCTCTTCATCGATGATCACTCTCAGAATACGTGGATTTAATTCTTGAAGACTAAGGATGATTTGGAATGGCACCTAGTGGCCAACTATTATGATCTTAATAAAGCCACTGTTAAAAACCTCTACCCCCTACCCTAGATGGAGGATTCGTTGGACCACTTACAAGGGAATTCTTCCTTCACACATATGGATTTGACAATTGACTACCATCAAGTTCACAGGAATGCAACAAGTCATTTTAGTAAGTGTGTGATCATTTATCTTGATGATATCTTGGTATTTAGTAATTCTTGGGAAAAACATATTCAAGGTGTCTGCAACATCCTCAAGCTACTGTGGGAACACACACTTTAGGTGAAGAAATCCTAATTTCAACACACATTAGTTTCGCATTTGGGACTCATACTAGCCATATCATGGGGTCAATCAAATCCATCTCAGGTATAGGTTGTGGCACAATGGCCAACGCACTCCAATTCCCATGACCTCAAGAGTTTTTTGGGAACAGATAAGCATCACTTCGCTCAGCTACAAACCACATTATGCTCTACTCCAGTTCTTTATTTTTTGGATAGGACTTAGCCCTTTGATATTGAGAAGGATTAATTTTAGTTCGCCATTGGGGTTGTACTTAAACAAGGAGGTCATTTGTTAGCGTACCATTCAAAAAATCTTGCTCCTTCTGGATCTGCACATCAACAACAAGAACAACAATCAACTTAGTGTTTTAGCCACATTTTTGTTGAGAACCATACTTAAGAAACAAATTCCTTACAACAACCCCATGACCATCAGAAATAGAGGCATGATCAGTAGCACACACCATTATTTTTTCCATCGGGATATTAGAAAGTTCACTCACCAAAAAAGTTCCTTTCATATCTATTAGGTTGAATAGGATAGACTCCATCACAGACCAATTGGATGTTTGCCAAGACAATGAAACACACATTTCCTCACCATTGGCAGAATCAAGGACACTTCTAGCTCTAAACAAGGAGGAATTTGGCCACCGGGAAGGGAGCATCCCTTCCTTGGCCACTCAGGAGGAGGAAGAAACTCCATTCTGCTACAACAAATTCCATTAAGGTGCTCCAGTTCGCTACAACAACTCCCAGTGTAAGGAGAACACTCCATAATGTTAGTATGTTAGCTAACGTCAGCCAACTCTTGGGAAAAATCCCTCACCAGTCCAGTTTTGTAGGGAGCTCTATAATAAATGTTAGTATGTTTAGTTAGTTACATTGTAAAAATCCCTCACCAATCCATTTGAGAAGGGCGCTACATAATAAATTTTTATTAGTTTAATTTCACATTAGCAATTTCCATTGTAACCGCTAATAACATTGAGGAAAAAGTCTCCTTACATAATAAAGGGCACTCCTCTCTTACTGAATAATGTGATGATTATTTTCTATTCTAATTATTCTTCTCATTTTTGTGTATACTTTGTTTCTCTATTCTAGGCTATCTCATTTTTTTTTCTTCACTGCACATGTCAGTTTGTTCTGTGTGTGTTTTTCATATCTAAATTGTAGATCACATAGGGGTTTAAATGGTTAAGTTTTAGGGGCTACAATGATTAATTTTTGGATTTGATAGTGTTTAAGACTTGAGGGTTAGAAAGGTTAAAGGTTAGGGGTTACATGTTAGTGTTATAGAGGTTACATAGATTAGGGGTAATAAGTGTTAGGGGATATTATATATGTGAGATAATGATTATATTGTTTAGGGACTTTAGGTTATGTCATATACAAGTTATAAGAATTGGGGTTTAAATGAGTTAGGGATTAATCATCTTAGGTGTTACAAATGTTAAGGGTTATAAGAACAACTTTTGATAGGCTTAGTGGTTGGAAATTATAGGGTTTAAAATAAAGGTTATAGGATATAGGAGTTATAATGAATTAGTTGGTAGGGTGATATGGATATATTATTTAGGTGTTAGAGGGGTTTAAATATTTATTTAAGGGTGATGAGGGATAAATAAATTAGGTGTTTCCTTGATTGCATGGGTTAATTACTATAATGGATTAGGTTTATAGGGGTTAATATTCATAATGGTTTTAGAGATCTTTGGAACCCAACCCATGGGGACCAGCCCTGGAGACAATGGAAAACAGAGAGAATGGAATTACAACTCACGGAAGACATGGATCTTCAAGACTGGAAAGAATGCATAGCCCATCGGAAAATACCAATCAAAAAGGGATCGGACATCCTTAGATGGGGACACTCCACTATAGGTATGTTCTCAGTTAATGAAGCCTATTACTTGCAAGGAAACTATCAAAATTAGATCCCAAAAATAATCTAGAGCAAAATCTGGAAAGGCATCCTATGGCCCAAAGTCTCCATTTTCCTTTGGCTCACAGCTCAAAATCGCATCCTCACGTGGGATAATCTCATAAAAAGAGGCTTTATAGGCCCCTCCAGATGTACCCTATGTCATCAAAGAGAGGAAACCATGGAACATCTCTTTAACAACTTCCACTACATTCAACAGATCTGGGATTCGGGAGCCCAAGCTATGAAACACTCCAGCAGAAACAAGAATAGCATCAGGGAAACAATTGCGAACTGGGATACGATCTCCTTCCATAACCCAATTCTCGAATGCATCCGGTAGCTTCTCCCTGGGTTCACCTTATGGGAAATCTAGAAAGAACGGAACAAACGAATCTTTCATTCGAAAACTTCCTTTCCTGCTATCATGTGGGAACGGGTCGAGAAGTTAATTCGAGAAACAATGAAATCCAATGTATCCCCAACGAGAAAAACATTCTCAAAAACTGGAACATGCATTTTCACATCTTCCCTCTAGTGAAGGAAAAAGGTAGCCACTCCAACAACCCCACGAATTGGAACCCCCCTCCACTACGTTTCATCGAGATAAAATTTGATGGTGCCTCTAGAGGAAACCCAGGACCGATAGGATTCGGCTCAGTCCTCCAGAACCATGTTGGGGAGATCATACATCTGGTGGTAGGTTTCCTGGGTGAGACTACAAACAATGTTGTTGAGCTCCTAAGCCTCATTTGAGGCCTCCAGGTTGCTGCTCACAATCAATACCAAAAGGTCATAGTAGAAGGAGATTCTCAGATTATCATCCAACTCATTACAAAAATCCTTCATGGAGAACATCCACTGTGAATGTCTCCTAGTTAGAGGCTCTCAGGACTTCTGGAAGAATTTGAAGCTATCATCCACCCCAACCTCACCATAATCCCTTCTCATGTGAAATGAGAAGAAAACAAAGTAGCGGACTGCTTGGCGAATGCGGGAGTTGAGACCAAGTCAAAATACATACACTGGCGGGCCAATCTTTCTGATGATACATATCTATCGAGGCTCTATAGATACCTTGTTAGCAGAGATGCCTCAGCCCCAGATGGGGTGACACGTCACGCCATATTGCCACTAGGAATAGCATTAAGCCAAGGTTTAAATGTTGTAGGCCGCTCCCCATCTATTTGCATTAGCGATGGGAGAAGTCCATTACAGCCGGCCTCCAGATGACAGACCTTTCCCTCTTGTGAAAGAGACGACAATGCAGGCATTAAGTATGGCCGAGTTAAAGAGAGGCCAGGTGAAACCGTCCCACACAAAGATGAAATCAAAGAGGTCTGGATGCAGTCGGATCATTCCTTCTCTGAAACTCCCCGTCGTTTGTAAGATCTAGTGTGTCTTTCGTTGTGTCCTGTTAACTCTGAGTGAGTCTTATTCTCAAGCCTCCTCCACTATTCCTAGGGAGCAAGGAAACCCTCGACGCGGGTTAGCTTGGCACACACACACTACTCATAGACAACAAAGGCAGGATATGGAATGAGCACTATCGCTGGCAAACATTATTCTTCGGCATAGAGCAAGGGTCGCCCGTCTCACACCACATGCTCCAGTAATTGAGTCTGTGATAGAGAAAAGAGCTCAGACCCCACCAGCTTTGGATAATTAGTAGCCCATAGACATCAAGCGAGGAGAAAATCCTCCAATTGATCCTGATACTCAAGATGGAAGAAACTTGGGGGGAAATCTTGAAGAGGACCTCACAACTTGCTACATAGAGGAAATACCATGCCCAGAAGACACCGCAACTGCCTTGGAGCCTCAAGCAAGAGATAAGACAAGGGGCAGGCTCTATGAGGATATCCCAACTTGCTACGTTGAGGAAGTGACATACATGGACGAGGTCTCACAGAGAACCTGTGTGGTAATGATGCACCACACAGACATCACAACCAGGGACAAGGACGAGGCTAGTGTAGAAGCGGAAACGAGCACCTCAGGCGAGGTAAGAAAAAACGAAATGCATGCACCACTCCTCCTCACGACACACCTGGAGGATGGCAACATGATGTCAAAATCAAGGCCCATTAGTCATTAGTTATCTAAGATAATGTTCCAAAACTTTCAAAATTTGAGAAGACCCTAAAATATTCCTAAACTCAAGAAGCTACAAGATAGAATAAAGAAGCTACAAGATAGAATAAAGAGATATGTATGTTCAAGTGAATAATGCCCGAAAATCAATTATTGTTGTGATTATTATCCAAAAATGATGAATATAGTGACACAATAAAAATGATAATGTTCCAAAACTTTCAAAATTTGCAAAGATCCTAAAATATTCCTAAACTCAAGAAGCTACAAGATAGAATAAAAAGATATGTATTTTCAAGTGAATAATGCCCTATATTATGAAAATGAGTTACTGCTGTGATTATTGTCCAAGAATGATGAATATAGTGACACAATAAAAATGACGAGAAAATCCTAAGTGCAAAATCACTCCTCTGCTTAAGAAAGATAAAAGAAAAATTAAAAGTTTATGAGTCAACAGAAGATTTTCATATTTATGAGTGACTTTCTCCTTAGGCTTGAGTTAGATTCAATTATTACAATGAATAGTCATTAGCAATTTAAATCATGCAATAGATGCTTAGTACAGGAAAAAAAAAAAAACTTTTAATAGATGCATGCACTACTTTTTGTTGAAACATAAACTCTATACGATATGTTAAGCCGAGGTCAAAAGGCAACATTTGTCACCATGATTCAATCACTAAATTTACATTAGATAAGTTAATAAAGTGACCTCTTGAAGCATATTCTGAGTTTTTAAAGCAATTATCGCAACATCCATTGTCTTTGGTGATTTTTTTTTATAGTTCAACAATAATATAGATCATTGTGATCCATGCATAAACAAAATCTACTAGCTAGTATATTCAAATGGATGATAAGAAAGGTCACTAAGATTTCACCATCCATGAAGTCTCCTTATGGTTCATAATTTATTACAACTATACAGTACATGCAATGGACCACTATGGGATACATTTTGAAGGTGGTTGTGGTTACTTAGGTTGCATGGGTGTTATATTCACACATGTGATGACAATATTTTGTGGAAATTCCAACTCTTAATCTAATAATCTATATCTCAAGGTATCTCCATTTTTATGTGAATAAAATGAAATTATGGATTGGAATCTTTGTTTAGATTTTCTTCTTCAATCATGGATTAGGTAAATTTTCATGTATCTTTAATTAGATAAGGTTATTGTTTGTTAAAGGCATTTTTTCTCCAATTATGTATATGCTTAGTATTTCAATATCTTTAATTTTATCTAAGGTTAAGGTTTGTTAAGGTTAATGTTTGTTAAGGGAAAACTCTTATCTAGGTTAGATAGTTCATAAACAGTATATCAAGTATGATCCATGGTCATTACTTTATTTTATAGATGTATATCCCAAAAATATAGTCCATGTGGATTTGTATAGGAATTTTTTCATTTTGGTATTGAATTTTAATTTCAAACATACATTGTTTTCCGATGACCTTTATTTCAATGAGATTGTCTTTGGAAAGTTATTTTTTATTTTCGTGGACTAAGGTATAATCGATTATGTATAGCATAATTGGTGGATACATGTGATCGCATTGATGTTAGATATCTTTTCTAAGGGTTTCACTGCACAACTAATAAAAATGCATTACCTCATGAAGTTGACATATATTCAAAGAAAACTTAGTTATTGTCATTGAACCTTTGTTAAGACTTAAAAAATCACTTTTGATAGGTAATTATATAATCAAATATGTTATTATGGGTGAATATTAGTGATTTAAATTTATCACATACTCAAATTCCTCCCTTGGCCATGGTGGTACTCAATATGAATCCCCTTCTTCTATTAGACATCTACGAGGATAAATTCAAATTATAATAGCAATGTATGCAAATATGAAGTACCAACTAGAATTACATTGAATATTTATTCATTTATAACCCATTGAATTCAATGCATTAGAAAAAAAAAAAATCTATAAAGTGACAATTAAGAACACATATGTGTAAATGAATGCAAGTTGACCAAACCAATTGTTGAGGAGTAAATCACAACCCAATCATAGGAATTACCTATTGATTCCACCCCCAAGCTAGAGTGTGATACCTCCAAGGTGAAGAAAGAGCCTATAGAGCTCTGATGTCACTCATCTCAACCCATTGTTCTCACGTCAAAACCACTCTTCTCACTACAGGATCTCTAGGCCCTCATCTAGCCATCAATTATCCATGACACTCCCTTCCACTGCCCTACACAACAAAAGAAGGTTATTTTTATTTCTCTACTAAGTAGTCTCTCAAAGATCATCAGCCCTTGTAGTGATCTTAAGTTCAAGTGGAAGGAGTCCAAGACTATTGGTTTCCTTTTAGGAATAACCTAGAAGTGAAATGCTTGGCACAAATTGTTCATGAGTAGCAATTTCAATATTGTAGGTTTATTGGTGTTTTATCAGCTATTGTGGACACTTCAACCATGTATTTTATCTCAAAAAAATCATGTTTCCTCTCATATTCTCCACAACAAGTCCCTAACTTCCACAAGCTATTATGAATCATAATTTCTATGGGGTTCTCTTTCCATTACAGGCATAAAAACCATGGAATTCAAATAGGTTCCTTCATAAACTAGAAGAGGGAAATTGCTTGTAACATGGAAGAGGAATGTTTATTAAAGCATGGAAGAGTGATCCGTAAATAATGGTGAATATTGATTTTCCCCCAAGAATTTGCAGAAGACATACTTAAGTCAAAGATATATGGGAAATATTTGTATGGAAGCATGGTCTAAAAGGTAGTTCCTCTCAAGGAAAAGTGTCAAGGTAAATCACCCATGCAGTCTCTTTCCTCTTACCCTCTTGTGGTATCATCCTCCCCTTGTAAAGATAATCATAATACACACACTTACATAATCATTATAAGCACATCATGGAAACATAACAACAATACCATAATCCTAGTCCATTATTGGGACTCATACACATTGCTATTTTAACCATGAAAAGTGTTTCAAGCATGTAGGGACATGACACTAAGGTGTAATTAAGAAACATTATGAACAACCAAAGATACAAGTTGAACTATATATCTAGGATCTCAAAACCATCTTTAGGTATGCACTTTATCCTCCATGAATAAGCTCCACGTTAACACAATTATCGATTTCAAAATAACTGATCCCTCAAAATGATGACTCTAGCCTTGAAAACGCATTTTTTGGGTCAAGAAGACCAAAATAAACCCCCAAATTGAAAAGTGGTGCCCCTAGAATCACCCTTTTTTTCCCAGGGTTAAAATTACAATTTGTTTGAAACCATGTCCTTAACAATTGGTATCATTGCAAGAAAAACATTAAATCAACCCCCAAATCAAAAAGTGGTGCTCCCATAATCACACTCTTTTTTCAGGGTAAAAAATACCACTTTCTTATAATGGTGGCATTTTCAACCTATATTGTTGCAAGCAAAACCTTAAAATCAATGTCTAGATCGAAAATTGGTACTCCCAGGATCACCCTTTTTTTTCGGGGTTAAAATTACAACTAGTTTGAAATTGTTTCCTTAACAAATGGTACCATTTAAGAGTCCTCAACATATAAACATTGGGGTTTGATTTACATCTAATGAAGTAGTGAGAGAGTAAATAAGAGTTCATTTTAGTATACCATTCTCTAGGAGCCTTCTTGAGGCCATAGAGTGACTTTTTCAGTCGACATACTATATATAAGTTTTGTATGTACCCATGAGACTTCTCCATGTAGATATGTTCTAAGATATCCCTGTGAATAAAGGTATTATTCACATCCATATAGTGAACTTCCCATCCCTTGACTACTACAATGGTGAGGACCAACAAGATGGAGTCCATATTTGATATTGGAGAAAATGTATCATCATAATCAATCCCGTGGACTTGATGAAATCATTTGACAACCAATCTTTCCTTGTACCTGCTCACTTGTCCATTTTCTTCCTTCTTGTCCATGTAGACCCATTTACATATACAATATTTTGATCTGATGGAAGTAGAACCAAGTCCCAAGTTTGGTTCTCGATGAGGGAGTTATACGCCTCGGCCATAACTGCTTCCCAGAAGAGATTCCTTTTAGCCTCTGCATAGGTTCGATGATATGAAGATAGAACCATGTAGCAATGCATGGGAATTACTATTTTATAGGTGTAAGTGCATGTGGTGGTTCCTCAAACTAGGATCTCTTCTTCCTTGAATCTGCATGATTTCCCACAAGGTCTCCTACTACATGTAGGGTGGACTATGCCCACTTGGGAATACGATGTGGCTCATCATTTTCATTCTTAACATATTATGAATCTGATTTAGAAATAAGATCTGAAATCTAATATGAATGGGAAGAGACATCATCTCAAATGTATGGAACAAGAGGATGTGCAAAAGTCTCTACATGTGGCTCCTAAGATGCATGCATGTGACTTTATTCAAGCCGAACACTCCTCTCAATGATGAACTTGTCCATTAAGGGATGTATAAACCTATAACCCTTCACACTTATAGGATATCCAATGAATATGCATGTTGCGCTTTGATGATCTAATGCCTTCCTCTTTTCAGAGGGTACACGGGCCCATGCACATGATCCAAAGATTCAAAAGTAGGTGACTTATGGTTTGATGTCACTCTAGGCCTCAAAAGGTGTCATGTACTTCATATATCTATGAGGATATATGTTCTTTATGTAATTATCACAGTTAAGCACTTCAACCCAAAGCATGGAGGGAAGGGACCTTGCATGCAACATGCAACTGCTCATCTCTTTGAGAGATCGATTCTTCCTTTCAGCTACCCCATTTTGTTTCGGAGTGTATGGAATGGTATGATGTAACTGTATACCTGCCTCATCACAAATATGTTGTACATCCTTTTTTACATACTCCCCCCATTATATACGTGGAGTATATTGATCATCTTCCTAGACTCTGTCTCTGCATGCACTTTGAAATCTTTGAGATGCTAAAAAGTTTCAAAATTTTGACTGAGAAATATACCCAAGTGTGCCTTGAGTAATCATCAATGAATGTCAGCATGTACCTTGACTTGTTGATGGAAGGATGAGGAAAAGGACCCATGAGGTCATTGTGGACAAGATCCAAGGGAGAGGCGACCCTCCAAGCCTTCCCTTTCTCAAATTTCTCTTGATGATGTTTTCCAAGAATGCATCCTTGACAAACTCCTTCATAAAAATATATATCGAGAAAGCCTTTGACCATTTCCTATTTGTTGAGTTGTTGCATGTACACAAAATTTAGATGACCAAATCTCTCGTGTCAGAGTCTACTATCATCATTGGCATGAGTTAGTAGTAATGTGGAATCATATTTAGTAATAAACTTAGAAAAGGTGTACAATCGACACAGATGATTTACCTCACCAACAACAATCTTGCAGTTGTCATGCATGTCATGTATGGTCATAGAATTTGGTGTGAATTACACATTTTTTTGTGCCTATATGTGTTATATGATAAACAAAGAGTAGATTCACGAAGAGTTTCAAAACATGTAAGACATTCTTGAAAGTTCCATGTTGGAGATCTACTCTCCCTTTTCTAGTGACATCCACTGAAGTATCATCACCCATGATAATGTGAGGACCCATGCATGTATTCAAAGATGATAATACATCTTTTATGGATGCCATGTGATGGGATGCTCTTAAATCTAGGATCCATGCATCGAGAGAAGAATGAATAACAATCAAAGCATGATAATTACCTCTAATTTGTGACGTTTTGTTTCCTAGATTCCTTTTGTCATTCTAGAGTGTTTAGTCCCCAAGGTTGTTCTACTGGAGTGGTTGTGCCATGAGGTATATTTTCTTATTTATGCAATATGATTTAGGATGGTAGTCGCACATGTAGTAACCACACTTTGACTTCCCTTTCTTTCCCTTTCCACATTTGTAGCCAAAGGATTCATTGAATGGTTTGAAATCACTTTCCTTTCTTTACTCAAGATCCTTCTTTCCCTTTCCTTTATATTTAGACTTTAGATTAGATTTTTTCCCTCATGCACAACAAGTTCATGTGCTTTGGAGTTCTTGATTGCTCCAATTTTGATGAGATTATCTTTCTCATGCGTCAGGGACTCAATGAAAACTTCCAATGTTGGAATTATCCAAGTTGTTCCCGAAGTGATCCTCACTATAATAAATGTGGAGACAAAGACTACATACTCCAAACCCAATTTTGAAAAAATGGTAGGAATCGATTGTTTGTGTTGTGTTGATTTATCGATCCCACATCCTTTTAGCTGAAGGAATAACGATTTGAACTTCATGAAGAAGTTCTGCATATTCTCAAAATTGCTTCGATCTAAGGAATTTAATTTAATCTCAAGCATTTGGCCACACATATCATCATGTTTTCCAAAGAGATATTCTAAAGTATCCAAAACTCATTTGGGGTGTTGCAAGATTCAATATGAAAGAATAAATCAAGAGAGATGGACATGCAAACCTCTCGCCTATCCCTTTTAACCATATCACTTGGATTTGAGTCAAGTTTTAGGTCTATACAATGACAAACATGTAGTCGAAGTCATGCTCATTTTCCTTTTGACCTTTTTTAATTCAGAGTCTGGTCTGTCAGTCTGCATCAGTTTTGATCAATTCATACTTGATAATATCCACAAACAACTAGTGAATTTTCTCTCTCTAAGGAATTTTAGATACTACACCTATCAATTGAAGATTTTCCTAGAAACAAATAAGAGAGAATTTCCTGAAGCATCATTTATAACAATTGAATGTAAAAGGATTACATTGCTTATCTTCATAAAAAAATTCATGTCCAGAGTTTACAGTTTGATTTTCAACACCAACCTACCTAGAGTTTTGGATGACATGAGGAGCTATCTACAGCCAAATCCAGAGAACAAAGTGGGCTATTGGGTACTAGTCATGCACTCAACAGTAATATGGGTTTATGGTTGTCATGAATCCCCCTATCTATTGCCTATTTTCCTGACCCCCGGAATCTTTTCTCTTGAATTCATCGGGCGGAGAATTATATCTGAGACAGATCATTTCTTGAAGTTGCACAAAGCCTCCAACCTCAAGTTCCCTTTTATCATTGGCCCCTTCATTTTCAAAATTATATCATGCTTATCTCATATTCAAGCAAGGCTCAAAGAGTTTTATTTTTCACAGCTACAGGGAAGAAGATATGATCCACAACAAATCATATCCAAGAGGAGATTGATGAAAAAATAGGCCCCTTATGAGCATGAATAGGTTGAGGGTTTTGATAAAGTGGCAAATCTAGAAGTCTGTGTTGATATGGAAACAATCTTGCAACCAACTCAAACACAGCAAATGGAGGAAAACCTACAACAAAGTCAAACACAACAAGCTTCTCAGAAACTGATAGTCAAAGTTCCTAAGATGCGTGTTTACAGCAAGAGAAGTAGTTTAGAGGCCATGGTCACCAATGATCAACACATTGCTCCTAAGAATGTGAATATTACACAGTCTCCACAGATAGTGGATTTAGAGGAGGAAGAACCTAGAGAACAAGTAAACCTGGATATGATGGAAAGTGGTACTAGCACTGTAGAGGTTGAAAAGAAAACCAAACTCCAAAGTGAAGGTAGCTCAAGAACCTTAAGCAGCAAGAAACACATCTTTGATAAAACATCTAAGGCAGCTTATCAATCTAAATAAGATTTAGAAAAACATTATGCTGAGAAGGGAAACATAGCTCTGGGTGAGATGAGGGATTTAGTCCCTAAAGTGGAAAAGGTTTCTTAGCATAAATATTCTTCGTTCACAATAAGGGATGTTAAAAAGAGGACCTTTAATATTGTAGTTGCAGATGAATCCAAAGTATCTGAGATTAATATAACGTATGATAACATCAGTGCTCCAGACAAGTTCAAATTCCATAAGAATACCAGTGATATGTTGTATTTTGATTACCTGAGTTTAAGCTTGAAGAATTCAAAGCTATCATCTTATGCAATGAAATTGGAAGGGAAGTTGAGGCAAGAAAAAAAAATCTAGCAGAGCTTGGCAGACTCAGGTCAAGAGGCTGGAATCTAAAGGCCCCCAAGGGGTGAAATCCTCATTGGATGAAAAATACAAATTAATTCAAAGTTTGAAGAATAAATTGAAAATGTCTGCTACAGAGCATCCACAAACAACAGAATTGGTTTCTCTAGAAAAGGAAAATGAAATGCTTGGTCAAGAGGCATAAGACTACAAGGCTAGGGCATTGCAATGAGAACAAGAAAAGGTGAAGTGGTCACAAGAGCAGATAGAATTTCTAAATAGAGTTGTAGTTGTACCTCCTGCTGTAGAAGTTGGGCCAAACACTGAAGGACTTGTCCAGGCTATGTCACAAGTTAGCCTGAAAGAAGGAGAAATCAAAGGTCTAAAAGGAAGCATAGAGAAATTGAAGTAGGAGATGCAGGAAAATGATGAAAGAATGGCTCAATTTCAAAAGGAGAATGAAGTCCTATAGGAAAGGATAGATAAGTTGGAAATGATATTAAGAGGCAAAGGCCTGTTGCAGGGGGGAAAGCATATCATCTGGGACTCTATAAATGTTGAAGATGCCAAGTTCAAAATGTACTTGAATTGCATTATTGATAAAGACAACATAGCCATCACAACCAGAAGCAGGTGCACTGTTGTGAATGAAACTTTAGCAAAGAAACCATCTGAATGGGCCCAAAACGCCATAAATCTACTCAACTCCATTCCTACTGTAGACCTTCATAATATTGGAGTTAAATATAAAACTGCATTGATTATCTGGGCCAGGAGGGTTATTTCTAAACATAACTTGTTGAAATCAGTCCAAACAAAGGCAACATAGATGGAGAAAAGTGTGCAAGAGTTCAAGGATTTGTTTGAAGAATTGTTTATCAAAGGCCTCCCACCCTTTTGGGATGGAAAGGGAAAATTGTATGATCAGGAAGAATACAATTCTTGCCTCACTTAGTGCAGAATGGATCACTCCAAGTTCGAAACCCTGGAGGAAAATCTGAAAGTAGCCACATTAGTTGAGCATCTCATTACAGACTTTGAGATTTGTTGCAGAAAAGATATGAATTGATCTTACTCAAGAATTTTAAGACTTTACTTGAATAAAGTAAAGTAGACGGGAATATCACCCTACATTTATAGCCAACAAAAATATGTATCCTAACTCACAAGTATTAATTACAAGTGCTTAGGCTAGTTCTTTATCAACAAATAAGTTTGTTGGAAATTCACTTTTTATGTATTTTTCTAAAAATATCAGTTGTTGAAATTAAATATAAGAACAGAAGTAAAAACACCAAGATCATAATCAAGATAGATGAGACATAAATCAATCCTTTGTTTCATTCCAATTCATCAAAGACTCATTGTCTTTATAAAACTTCACAAGAAATCTTGGACCAAAGTCAAACTTAGAAATCCCTGATGGAACATACAAAAGGACTTCTGACAGAAAATCAAATCTGAACTCTAAAAGTTGGATTAGCTTGCTACATATTGTTTCCCACTCGACTCTTCACAATAGCCTTTATCAGTAATGAAAGTTAATTCACAAATAGACAAGCCTACACAGACTATCAAAGATAGATCAACACCTCTGAAGAACAAGTGTCTGAATGATTTGATTTAGCCCTGGATATTGTTGTCTACAATAAGACCCTGCTATCACAAAAGAGAATTAGGCTATGATGAATATATGAACGAATGAAAGCTGAACTATCTCAACATAAACTCAAAGAGAAAACCTTAGCATGCGTTGTGCTTCTATCCTCCTCTTGTTCCTACCTTTAGTTCAGCTTTTAATAATTTAGAATTGGTTAGAGTAGTTGAACTAACTTATTAGTTAAGCTAACATAAGTCCTTAACTAACTTTAGTTACGGAGGGGGGAGGTTTGTATTGAGCGAAACATGATATAATGAAGGGGAAAAGAACATGGTTACTGCTCAACGAAAACAACAATCAACTATAATGCAAATCAAAGAAACATCACTGTAATCCAACCAAGACACTGCCACTTCCAATTGCTTCACATAGAAATTTTCTCAACTGTAATCAATTTTAGAACAGGGAGTGAAAAATGAATATGGGAAGGCAAGGGGGTTGTAATTAGCGAAAAGTGGAATACTGGTGGGGGAAAGAAAAAACAGATACTGTCCATGAAATCAATTAAGTAATCCATATAATCATTCTATACAAGGAAATACACCGACCGGATGACCATTGTGACCCAACTAACAATCACCGTACATAGCCAAACAACTTTGTTCATTAACTAGTCCACTGTGCTTAATCAAATCTTTAACACGGCGTCATTAAAACATGACAGTATGCATTCTACAATAGTTGTAAGGGAAATCTATTTTTATTCATTTAATATCTGAGAAATTTCACAAATGAATACGCAGTCAATCTCTTCACTCTGCTCATCGACTACTGCCAACCATTTCAATCATCAAATGTAGACACAAAAATCGTGCTTTATTTTGTCCTTTAATTCATTAATAATTAAATTGCATAAATAATGGAAGGTCAACACAAAGATCCATCTTGCAAAGATCCTAGCTTGCCAATTAAACACGTTGATAACAATCATCATTTAAAATCATAGTCTGTTGTGAAACAATCAACCATTCGACGAAACACAATTGCAATTTTTTGGTTGTACAGGCCCAAATTTCCTTTGATTCTAAACATTCAAAATGCATGGCTATCCTTCTAACACAAGGAAACAAAAGCATACCCGACCTCATAATATCATAATAGAATTGCAACAAAGCCATATCTAGAAAACTCTTGTGATTACCTCTGAGTGCGCAACCCCATATTTTCCATAGCATACACAGTGGGTAATCACCCAAAACACCACGGTGCAACATTACCATTTTATATTCTAAACACACAACATAGTATTAACTCAACCCATCATGCCAAGTTATCAATCGAATAAGGCATTGCTTCGAAATAATCGAATTGCAACCAACCATGTTGTGTAAAACTCAGGCTCATCCCTAAGGACGCAATCAGATAACCATAACGCATAAAATGGATGGAATTGCTACAGTCATCCCGGTTGCAATAACCATTCGGCCCCAAAATCATAGTTACAATGACCATTCATTTGTGGTGTAGGAACACCATACATACCAATGCATTACGCACGCATATCATCAAACAATTGTAACTAATGCTGAGTTTAACATCCCAATAATCTTCAAATGTAAAAAGACAGTAACTGTGTATCAACCAATCAACCAATTCAATGCCAAGCCCAATACTTGGACTATGGTAAAAGTCAACAACCGACCTAACATGCTATGGAAATCACACATACCCACGCATTGACATGAAGCGAGGTTGCAACTTTCTCAAAAGACAATACTGGGTTATCAAACACAAGAGAGCGACTGGGTATTTTGAACTGTCCAATTATCAATGCAAGGTTTATCCATTTTAATAACACAGGCAATGAATAGATACCAAAATCAACACAATTGTCACATAACCAATTGGGTGAGCCTACATTTAAATTAATCGACAATACATTTCAATCCACAATAACCCATAGTAAGCTTGATAGGCCCGACAATATTCTCTAGAAAACCCTCAGACTGGAGGAGTTAAGGGTTTGCTTTCTGGCCAACACTAGAGTCGACTCCTTTCAATGGTGAAACCTCCGAGACTAATGACACATACACAAAGAACACCACAACTTACTTCATGGACAAAGTGATGAAAACCTGTGATAGGAGAGGCCATAACAGAGGAATAACGCTCTAACTCGGCCTGGTAATGATACCTAACACACACAGGGTATAATCCTCATGTCTCTTCAGTCAAACAACCACAACGCTGAGGTGAAGACAGGGCTGAGAAAGAACAACATAACTCAGTGCCTGACCCTTAGCGGTGAAAACAACCTAATGCCCAAATATACAATGCACGGTGACACACGTGTTTCCAATCATTAAACCCCATAAAATCCCACAGACTGGATACATTAATACAAAAGCGTGAAGATAGAAAACCAAGACTAACAAAGACCCTCCAACTAAACCAACAAGGATAACATATATCCCTTGTGGCTGCTAACACCCAGGATGACCAATAACACTATGATTTCAACATCATTGCAAAGAAAAGCATCAACGTTTCATTTCACAATCACAATTTTACATAGTTGCAATACTTAAAAAAGGAACAAACCAATACACCTGAGCCAACATCCATTTCATAACTAGAGCAGACTCATGAAGGGCCAAAAAAAGACATACTTATAATTGAACGCCTTAAAATGTGAGTTGGCCGAGCGATTCCTCTCTGCTAATAAATCGGAGAATAACCACAACAACAATGTTTGAACAATAACCCAACTAGGGTGGCGGACAACGAAAGGAGTAAAGGTGATGTGCAGTAAATGCACATCACCTCCAAACTCAATTTCATTCAATTCTTAGTACGCGCCAACTACTAATCAAATAAATCATCCACTTTGAACCATGCATCGAGACCAACAACCCTTAATTTCCAAGAGCGCCACCCACATCACATATTACCATCTCCACTATACAGAAATGCATGTCAACTATGTTCTATAAAACTTCAATAAATCGCATGGCTATCAGATGTTAGATAGGATTTTCCACAATATTTTTAATGCATATAGTATAGCATGTTAGCATATGATAGTTTCTCCCTTTTGTATTTGGGTTACTAACATATGTCTGTTGCAGGTGTCCCAAGTAATACATCCAAGAACATACAATATGATAACCATGAAAAACATCGGTATAAAACTTGAGCTTGGAACAACAAAGGAACCATGTATAATATGCCTGATCCATTATCCAATAAAACAAGATATCATCAACCATGTAAGCAGTGTCGAACAATAACATAACATCAAATAAGCACTAGACTTGATCTCCAATCTACAAGGGGGTCCCACCTACTAGTATTATTTATCTTTTATAATGATAGGCTTTTAGCAACACTTTGCGAGCAAAAATTCGTTGTGAATTTAATCGTCAATAGGGTCCACTTTATCTCACTACCTTTCATGAGCATGTTAGTGATATGCTTTGTGATTTCAGCCAGGTTAGGGATGAATCTTCTCAGAAAACTTACTTTCCCCAGGAAAGATTGTACTTCTTTCTTGCTTCTGGGTGTGCCAATTTTTAGGATTCCTTCAACTGTGCTAAGATCTATCTTTATTCCCTGCTTTGAAATAATGTGCCCAAGTAAATTCCCCTCTTCCATGCCAAAATTAGACTTCTTGGGGTTCAATGAAATGCCAAACTTCCTACATTTTTGAAAAGCGCTTCTTAGATGTTTAAGATGTTCTTCATCAGAAACTGAATATACAATGATATCATCTAAGTAAATAACAATAAATTTATCTTTCTCATCAACAAAGCATATATCCATAGCTCTTTGGAAAATTTATCCTGCATTCATGTGCCCAAAAGGCATTTTGACATACATGAAGGTGTCCCATGGTGTTGTAAAGGTTGTCTTTTCCTGATCATCAGGTTGTACCATGATTTGATTGTACCCAGAGAAACCATCCAACATTGATATTGTTTTAGAACCAACCACTTTTTGTAGAATGTGATCCATCTTAGGTAGTGGGTAATTGTCCTTGAGAGATACCCTGTTCAGATTTCTAAAGTCTACACATAATACGATCTCTCCACTTTTCTTTCTAACAGGTACCAGATTTTCCACCCACTTAGAAAATCTCAGAGATACTATGATCTTGGCTTCAAACAACTTTTTTATCTCCTTTTCAATCAAGGGAAACAATAAAGGATTGATTCTTCTTAATTTCTGCTTGAAATGTTTATGATCTTATTTGATTGGAATCACATGATGAATCACCTTGGTATCATAAAATTTTATATCTTTATAACTCTAGGAAAAAACATCAGGAAATTTTGTCATTAAATTGATATACATTTGCTTAACTTCTGGGCTAAGTGTCTTGGATAGCTTGATGATATTGGGATCCTCCTGAGTCCCAATGTTGCAATATTCAACATCTCCATCATTTGCAATAATTTTAGGACTCCTGGCCACATCATTGTTGTCAAAGAGTTTTTCTAATGGGACCAGGCCCTTGGGAATGATGTTATTTTTTAGCTGCATTATATCCTTACCAACAATCTGATTCTTTAAATAGCCATCATTTGCGAACACAACTACATCTTCTTCTTCACAACAATATTCCTCATCAATATTCATATTTGCAAATTCACCATCCATCTTAAGGAAACTTTCTATTTGATTATCATCTTCAAAAATCGTCTAGTACTTAATGTTATTAGGCATTGTTGGTTTGTGCTTGACCTCAATCTCATATATTTTGTTAGGAAAAATTAGAATTTTAAAAACTGAGGCTGAGGTAGCGAGGGCATCAACAATATGATTCTGCCCCCTAGGAATCACTGAAAGATTATACTCTGGAAATTCTTTAAGAAGGTCAAGCACTATATTCCTATAGGCTCTTAATCTAGGATGCTTTGCTTGATATATGCCCTTTATCTGATTTATAATCAGCTTAGAATCTCCATGTACAACTATCCTCCTAGCACCCATTTATTTCAAAGTCTTCAATCCCAACACTAATGCCTCATATTCAGCCATGTTATTTGTGCAATCAAAAGCAAGATTATAAGAACATAGTTTGGTACCTGATTTGAGGGGGTTAATCCACACACCATCCCCTGCTCCTTCTCTGCTGACAACTCCATCAAAGTTCATATTCCACATTTCTTTGTCTTCTTTGTTTTGCTGATTTGAAAATTTCTCTGTTTTCTTATCAGGTTTGTCTTTCATAGACATATCAGTCTTTGGCACCTCCTCTTCAAAACTCAAATCATTAAAGAAAATAGAAGAGCCAATCTCGGTTTCCATAGAATAAATGGGATGGTTTTTTGGCTGGGCTTTGTTACTGACCATATATTTGAGAAATACTTCCTTGTATAACCTCCTGTATTGACCAAAAACAAGGATAGTGGCATATGGCATATCCATTTTCAAAGTCCCTTTCAACTTTGCAGCCCATGACCTAGATAACAACATGCCAAATTTAGGAGGGATATCAACAACCACCATATCCATGACCATATTTTTTGCTGGAATTTGAGACAAAGATACCACCAGATATTTGATTAGGCCCAAGCACTTCACCTTCCTTGAATCAAAGGATAAAAGGTGTTTGTAAGGCCTTGTAATGTCCAGGCCCAATTGGTCCATGACCACCTTGGGCATCAGATTATGGGATGCTCCTGAATCCAACATGGCACTGTGCAGATTCATATCATGAATCTTTGGACTGACATGGAAAGGAGGGACCTCATCAGTCTCACTACTCTCCTTTACACATGGGCCAAACAAGATGGCAGGATGATCATCTTGTTTATTTAAAGTATCAGAAGTTTATTCCATCTTGAGCATCTTGATGATCTGATTTCTATATTCACTATTCTTTATCAACTCATTGAATGGAACAAAATTTTTAATTTTGGCCATCTCACTTTCAAAATTAAAGGAAGAAAATGTTTTTTCTAACTCTTTAATGACTGTCTCCTTTCTTGGTTCAGGTACTTTCTTTTGAGGTTCTTCCTTCTGCTTTCCTTTCTTCAAAACATCCTTTGCAATAAAGTCCTTCTTAGGCTGACTTGAAGAAGGTGTATTATTTTTTTATTCTTTGGTAGGATCTCCCTTTGGAGGATTTGCAAGCACCTTTTTGTTTTGAAGATTATATTGTTTCTGGAATTGCATGATGGCATTCTGCAACCATGTATGGTAATATTCCTTTTCCACTGACAACCTTTCATCATTCTCCTGCATGAATATTTCATTTGCATCCATGAGTTGATCATGTTCTTCTTTAGTTAAAAACACCTATGTTTCATCACCATCACAACAATGCATGTTGTCTTCAAAAGTTTCATCAAAATTTTCATTTACATAATTATTTTGAAAAGGAGGTCTTATTCGCTGATCACCCTGGTTCCTCTGATCTCTTTGTCTAATTTTTGGAACT
>ML787623.1:542280-562480 GCA_009831015.1 Picea engelmannii
AGGAATTATGTAATAAAGTGACATCATCTTTATGGGAAAGGGATATATTGTTGTTATTGAATTAATTGAAAGTGAAACTTACAACCTGAGCCTTGATGTCATAGGTCTCCTTTCGATGGCTTCTAGCTCTGACACACACACTTTCTCATGCATGAAGAAAATCAACTACTTGTGATGACCTTGCTGTTGTCTCTTGCTGCTGTAGCATCAGTCCTCCATACAATCTTGCACTGATTCTCTAATCAATCTCTTGCTAACTTGCTACTTGCTCAACTTAACCCTTTCCATGATCAATCTCCTCAATATATAGGAGAAGATAGTTTAGTTACTTGGATAGGGAATGATCCCAAGATATCTAGAATGCCAGTACTTGAATAACCACTCGAAAGCCAACTCACCCTTCTAGAAGATTCAAGATCTTTATCTTTTTTCTCCTTTAAGAGCATGTTTGCACCCTAACCATGAGTACAGTGTGAGAAGTTCGCACCCCAGCTTAAAGCAGCCTGTGAGAAACAGGCATTCTCGCAGGTGAATATATAAGCAGCCTACGAACATGTTCCAAACTGTGAATTCTGGAAGAAGACAACTGTAACTTTTCTTAGGAAAGTATTCTTGGTAAAGAGCTTGATTTTCCATCATCATGATATCATCATGACATCATCACAATGACCAAATTTTTGGATAACACTACTCCATACACTCCTCATCAGAATGGAGTTGCAGAAAGGATGAACATGACACTGATGGAAAAAGAAAGGAGTATGCTTAGTGGTGTCGGGTTAGGACAAGAATTCTGGGTAGAGGCAGTGGGTACAACATGTTACCTGGTCAATCGATCACCTTCATCAATGTTGGATGATAAAACTCCACACGAGGTATGGTCTGGGAAGAAACCCTCTCTTCAACATATTAGAGTGTTTGGTTGTGATGCTTATGTACATGTTCCAAAGGAAAATAGAAGTAAGCTAGATAAAAGGATGAAAAGTGTATCTTTATTGGCTATAAAGATGGTGTGAAAGGTTATAAGCTTTGGAACCCAGAAACCAAGAAAATTGTTTACATTCGAGATGTTGTTTTCAGAGAGGAAAAAAATGTGTCCAAACAGGAATTCCTACCAACGCAAGATGAACCTGAGAAAATAGAGCTTGAGTTGGATGATGAAAAATATGAATCATCTGAAGAAGAGGAAGCAAAAGAAGAAGAAGAAGAAGAAGAACCTCATACCCTAGTATTGAGGAGATCAGTGAGAGATAAAAGGCAACCAGAAAGGTATAGTCCACCTGATTTCCGTTCCAATTTTTCTTTATCTATTACTGATGATGATCCCAGAACTATTAGGGAAGAAGTGAATTCAGAGGATAGTAAACTCTAGAAGAAGGCCATGGTTGAAGAAATGGATGCCTTGGATAAGAATGAGGCATGGGATATAGTTGAGTTGCCAGCTAGAAGAAAATTTGTTGGTAGAAAATGGTTGTTTAAGAAGAAGTTTAATGCACAAGGTAAAGTGGAGAAATACAAATCTCAGTTAGTAGCAAAAGGTTATTCCCAGGTAGAGGGAATTGACTTTGGTGAGATTTTTTCTCCTGTTGCTAAGTTCACTTCTATTAGATTTCTTTTATATATTGCTGCTGCTTTTGATCTTGAAGTGGAACAGATGGATGTGAAGACAACATTCCTACATGGGGATCTGGAAGAAGAAATCTACATGAAGCAGCCAGAAGGCTTTGTAGTGAAGGGAAAGAAAGAGTTGGTCTGTAAACTAAAGAAGTAACTATATGGTCTAAAGCAATCACCTAGGATGTGGTACCAAAAGTTTGACACATACATCCTTGGATTGGGATTTGTAAGAAGCAAGGCTGATCACTATGTATATTCCAAGCAGGTTGGCAATCACTTCATTTATGTAGTGTTGTATGTTGATGACATGTTGTTGGTAGGAAATAACATGGATGTTATCAAGGAGGTGAAATCACAACTATCCTCCAAATTTGACATGAAGCATCTCGGTCCTGCTAACTTCATTCTGGGAATGGAGATTAAAAGAGATCGTGGAAACAAGAAACTATGGTTGAATAAGAGAAAATATGTTGAGACAATATTGCAGAGGTTTAATATGTATGGAAGTAAATTGGTCAAGGTTCCTATTCCTATAGGTGTAAAGTTATCTGTAGATTAGTGTACCAAGACACAGGAAGAAGAAGAGGACATGTCCCATGTTCCATATGCCAGTGTAGTTGGTAGTTTGATGTATGCAATGGTCTATACTAGACCATACATTGCACATGCAGTGGGAGTTTTGAGCAGGTATATGTCAAAACTAGGGAAGGAGCATTGGACAACAGTAAAGAGGGTCTTCAGGTATCTACGTGGCACTACCAATTATGGATTGTGATACCAAGGAAGACCAGGATTGGATAGAGTGTTGGACATACATGGCTTTGTTAATGCATACTGGGCTGGAGATTTGGATCGCAAAAGATCTACAAGTGGGTATGTGTTTAACCTATTTGGAGGAGCAATCGGTTGGATGAGAAAAAGACAGGCTGTAGTGGCACTCTCAACTACAGAAGTTGAATACATGGCAACCACTCATGCAAGAAAGGAAGAAGTATGGTTACAAAGATTGTGTTCAGGTATTGGGTTGGTACAACAAGAAGTGAGATTAGATTGTGACAGTCAGAGTGCAATCTTCCTGGAAAAGAACCCTGCTTATCATTCGAAGACAAAGCATATTGATGTTTAGTATCACTTTGTGAGAGGCATCGTTGAGGAAAAGAAGGTGTTGCTGGAAAAGGTTGACGCTTTGAAGAATGTTGCAGATTCATTGACAAAGTCTATGAGCACAGAAAAGTTGTCCTGGTGTAGGGTAACATTAGACATTGTTTCCATGGATTGTTGACTATATAATCCCTTGGACCCCTGGATGCAAAGAAAACAAAAAGTGGGAGAATGTTGGGTATGTGTTATATTCTTTGCATGTGTGTGTGTGGGCGAGTTAGATATGACAATTGCGTCTAGCGATCCCTCGTAGTAGTGCCCTGTTTGTGCCATGTGAACTGGACACTTTCCTAGGGGGGTCCTGGGGGGGGGGCAGGTATGCCCCCCCTGGTTACGCGCAACATTATGGGCAGCGCTCTGAAAATTTTTTTTTGGGGCGGTTTTTGCTATTTTTAGCGGTTTACTAAAAATAATCCTGGTTTTAGGGATTAGGGTTTTGGTATCTATGGAATACCTAAAAACATTGTATATATTGTATAGTGAATGGTGAAATTCGATATAATGAATATAAGAAAGGTTTTCCCGGTTGAGGGTTTCCGATATAAATCTCTGTGTACTATGTGAATGAGCCATTGATTAAATTCTGTTTTGCTTAAGAATCTATATGTATTGCTTTACTTCACAGGTTTAAAAATTACATAATACTATGGATAGACAAAGTTGTGTTCTATTGAATGACATTGTTCTGATTGCCTTAAAAACTATCAGCAGTGTTGGAAATGATTATCAACTAGATGGATGATCAATGGACAAAGATTCCCCAGACAGAAAATGGTCCAAAACATTTATTCTTCTAGGACATATGTTCGGATTAGAAGAATGGTTCTTGTGTCACTCTGTGGAGTGAGTGACTTATCCAACATCATGTCTAATTACTCAGATGGAGTATGTTTTCGAGAGATGATGCAGCTGATGAAATCGATAGCGATGATGGTGCTCATGATCTAATCATGAGATAGTCTATATGACTATGTTGATGCTACCAGGTGAATGGTATGTTTGTTCTCAAGACCATTACCTTCAATACCTCCCTAGCTAGGAGGGAGTGTTGATATTATGGTAGTTGCGGGAGGTATTTACCTCCATGTGTAAACCTGATGAGAATAGAATATTCTGGGAAGCAAGAAGAAACCCTAATTAATTGGTTAATAACCCTAGAAGACAATTCAACTCAATAGAATGACTTGTATTAGGTTATTAGCCTCCAAGAGAATGACTTGTATTAGGTTATTAGCCTCCAAGAGAATAAGTCGGCTAAAGGAAATGTTATATACTAAAGAATTAGTACCCAGAATGAGAAGTCGACCCATACAGTCTACTAGAATTAGTATAAATACAGGAGGCCAATCTTCATTCTGGTCATCATTCTCAGAACTATAGAAGAAACACTTGTGTGCATTGCAGTTGGCCAGTTTGGAGCAGAGTTGTTGTTGCAGCTGCTGCAACTAGCAAATTTTGGTTTTGGCTTGGACTCTCTCTTGGTTATGGTTTGGACTCTCTGGTCAACTCTTGTTGCTCTTGCTTGATGTGCTATCATTGGAGAAAGGTGTGCCACCTTTGTTTGGCTATCCAGTCTAGGGTTTTCTTCTCGAATGATTCTCTGTCAAGGTTAAGGTGCTTGGGGGTGGCTTTGGCCTATGGTTGGGTGAAAATATTGCTATATTGTCTATGGTTAAACGAGCACATCCATTATATTCTAAAAAATCCCTCACCAATTTCATCATCCAAATCCGATTTGTAACTTTGTAACAAACCTGGTGTATATGATCACATATCTATAAACCTTCCTTAACTTTAACAACACGAGACTAGTTTTTTCATCAAACTTTACTTTAGTCTCACATGATTAATTTTGGATTAGTCAACAACCCTAACTTGAAATAATAATAACTATGTACCTACGATGAATAAAGATATGAAAATAGTACACAATATTCTTCAATGTATTTTCTACAATTCCTCTAGCTTTCACTGCTTGGAACCTCCTAGAAAATGAGTTATGGCAAAAGTGACATACCTTGCTAAATTCTAGCTTATTCTAGATATCGAACTTGTATAGAATTCCCCGCATGGAATATTTCCTGTATGGATCTAAAATTGGTACATAGCATACTATAGACTGTACTGTAACCAATACATTTGGTCTTACTGAATTTGGATTTGTTATGAAGAAGTTATGCCATTTTTACCTGAAACACCTATTTTAGACTAGTTTTAGAACTGGCCACAAACCCTATTTTCCACGGAGTGTAACTCCCAAAATACAATGGCCCACAAGATGAAATGTTTATCACAGTTACTTGAATATTTTTTTTCAACGGCCACCAATTTTTTCTTTCTGAATCATTGTAGAAAAAAAGTTATTGCGAAAATGTTGAGATGACCTGTAAATAACATACCTTAGAAAACATAATCAAAATTCTTTATCCTCCCTTGAATTTTGGCCTTCTTTACTTCACCTTCCCTCTAAAATTCACCTTAGATCTCCTTTGGTTACCTCAGTCACTTGTAGATATTCAATATGCACAATGGATACTAATGGGAGACCCTTGCTATCTTATTAATACTCTCCAAGTAGCTTCCTCTAGAAGTATCCACTTAGCCACTTTGTCCACTTAGCCACTTTGTCCACTTAACCAACTTTGTCCACTTAGAAAATTTTTCCACTTAACCACTTTGTCCACTTAGCCACTTTTTCCACTTAACCAACTTTGTCCACTTAGCCACTTTGTCGACTTAACCACTTTGTCCACTTAACCACTTTATCCACAAATAGTAAACTCTCCAATTCTAGTTGCAACTAATTTATTTTTAATTGTTATCTTGTTGCAACCACTTTAGCCCATGACTAACCACTTTGACTGGTCAACTTCTTCTAGGAGATTCTAGAATAATTTGACTTCTTTAACCTTCTAGGATCTTCTAGATAATTCACGAGGGTTCTCCAACTTCACGTGGCCATAACTCTCTAATCGTGAGGAGTTATGTGGCCTTCCACATATGAATAGAAATGGCATGACATGTACTATCGATATAGAATAGTCTTATCTATAAATTCACTGATCTTCATGCCCTTATACCTCAAACAAACTCGGGTCCCTTAACCATGCCTTTGTGCTACCATAATTCACTACCAGACTTCTTCCAAGGGTTGATATCAATCTCTAAGGGTTGATATCAATCTACAATATCACTCTCCAAGGGTTGACATCAATCAAAACCAACAATCATAATTTTCCAGGGGTTGACATCAATGACAACCAACAATCCAAACCATATGTCCATCAACCTAATCCAACTTCCTGACACTCTCTACCCCATTACCATGGATTTTAAGGGCCTCACCTTGGAATTCCAACATGAGGGCCAGTAAAATAAGTTCCAAGGCATCATAATAGGCTCACTTGAGATCATTATCTCCCACCAAATGGAAAATCTACTCAAAAAAGGTCATTCTAACATTATTTCCCAACTCCATTCTATTCAAGCCATTGAAACACCCTCTGTCCATCCTGACCTCCAATCTATACTCTCACGACACCAAGCTATTTTTAAGACCCCCATGGATTCCCCCCTTCCCGTGACATCCATAATCATTCCATTCATCTAGTCCCTAGAAGTATTCCTCCCAATATTCACCCTTACCATCATCCCTTTTCCCAGAAAAATGCAATTAAGAAAATTGTTCAAGAATTGCTAGAAGCATGTGTTATCCATTCGAGTACCAACCCTTATTCTTCTCTAGTAGTCATGGTAATCAAGAAAGAAGGCACTTGTCTCATGCATCCTTATTTTCGTTCCCTCAACAAAATCACAATCAAGGAAAAATTTCCCATCCCTATCATTGATAACCTTTTGAATGAATTGAGTGGTGCTTAGTACTTTACCAAACTTGGTCTCCATTCTGGGTACCACCATATACGTATGAAGGAAGAAGACATTGCCAAGACTATATTTATAACTCATGAGGGTCACTATGAGTTCTTGATCATGCCCTTTGACATATGTAATGATCCCTCCACTTTTCAAAGTCTCGTGAATTATGTCTCCCTTCCTCCATAATTTTGTCTTAGTTTTCTTTGATGATATTCTCATCTACAGTAAAACTTGGGATTCCCATCTCACCCATGTGGATCAAGTTCTCCATCTAAGCACCATTTTTTTCTCAAACAGTCTAAATTTGCTTTTATATCTTCTGAAGTTGAGTACCTAGGTCATATTGTCAGCAAGGATGGTTTATGGGTGGATCCTAAGAAAATTGAAGCTTCCCTAAAACTCTTAAATTATTGTATGGTTTCTTAGGTTTAGCGAGATATTATTATAAGTTTGTTTAGAGTTATGGAAAAATATTCCCTCTTCTCATGGTTCTCCTTAAAAATAATGCATCCACTTGGACGCCCAAAGCTAATCACTCCTTCCAGGCCTTGAAAGATGTTATGTGCATGACTCTTATCCTTGCACTACCAGACTTCACCAAGAATTTTGTCCTAGAATGTGATGCATTAGGGAAAGGAATTGGTGTATTCCTCATTCAATATGGTTGACCTTTGGCTTTCACTAGCAGACAACTTTCAGAGAGACATTTGAGCCAATAAAGATTCTATGAAAAGGAAATTTTGGCTATTTTGCATGCATTAGATATCTGGTGTCCTTGTCTCTTGAGACAATGATTCCAAATTAAAATCGATCATCATAGCTTAAAGTATTTTTTGGAACAAAGAATCTTCTCCCCAGAGCCACAAAAATGGGTGACCAAGTTGTTTGGGTATGATGATGAGATGATTTACAAGAAGTGCAATGCAAAGGTGGTTGTTGATGCTTTCTTGCAAAAATATGAAGATGAAGGGTCCCTCTTTTCCCTCTCTTTCATTGTAGTTGAATGGATTCAAGCAAATCACCAGGAATGGTTGCAAGATCCCAAAATTTATAGCTTGATCCAACAATTGCAACAAGATAATCAAGCTTCTCCATGGTACTATTAGCACAAGGATGAGCTTCACTATAAAGGTCACTTATATTTAAGCAATTAGTCGAACCTTAAATCCAATGTGCTCTCTGAGCTTCACTCTTCTTTGTACAATTGGACATTCAAGTTTTACCAAAACCTATGAAAGGGTCAAACATTCTTTTTTCTGGGAAGGTATGAAATAGGAAATTCGTACCTTTATGGATGAATGTGATACCTGTAAATGTAATAAGGGAGAAATCGTCAAATATCTAGGCACATTCCAACCACTCCCAATTCCACCTACTATTTGGACGGATATTTCTATGGAATTCATTGTGGGCCTACCTAAATCGGACAATAAATATGTCATCATGGTTTTAGTAGACCGTCTTTCTAGGTATGCTCATTTATGTTCTCTTTAACACCCATTCATAGCATCCATTGTGGCTCAAATTTTTATGGATACTATCTTCAAACTACATGGAATTCCTCATTCTATTGTATCTGACCACGATCCAACTTTCACTAGAAATTTTTGGCAAGAAATGTTCATGCTATAAGGAACCCAATTGCATCTTAACACTGTGTATCATCCCCATACTAATGGACAAACTGATGCTGTAAACAAATGTTTGGAAACACATTTATGATGTTTTTCATTTGCTCGACAAACTCAGTGGGTTTAGTTGTTATCCATAACTGAATGGTGGTACAACACCTCTTACCATACTTCCACTCGTATGACTCCATTTGAAGTGGTCTATGGGAAACAACCACCATCGGTTATCTCATACATTCCATGTGTCTCCAAGGTTTAGGAGGTTGATAGTACTCTTATTGTCTGTGTGGCCATTCTTCGTACCCTCAAAGAAATTTTTTTCATGGCTCAGAATCACATGAAGCAATAAGCAAATCAGGGTTGTTCAAAACGTCAATTTGCTGAAGGGGAACAAGTGTTTCTTTGTCTGCAACCTTATAATAAAACTTCACTCAAAGTTGAACATTGTCAGAAACTTGCCCCCAAGTTCTATGGTCCTTATTCAATTCTCAAGCAAGTGGGGCCCGTGGACTACCAATTAGCTCTTCCCAGTAATTCTAAGATACATCTTGTTTTCCATGTTTGATGCTTAACGAAAGTGATTGGAACTAAGTGTCATAATCAAACCAATCTCCTTGAGTTGGATGAAGAAGTATCCATTTGGTTTCAGCCACAATATTGGACCAATGTGAGCATCATCTTTGTCAATGCACCATCAATGAAGTTTTAGTTTAGTGGAAGGATACACCATCAGAAGATGCCACTTGGAAGTCGACTACCATTCTGCAACAATTTCCCCATCTCAAGCCTTGAAACAAGGTTGTTTTTCAAGGGGGAGGGCATGTTAGGGACCTAACCTCCCTAACCCCTCATGTAGACAGAATAATATGTTTTCTACATAATAAAGGTTGACATTATTAAATAATGCCTATATATTAATGTGAACAAGTCTAATGTAAGAAGACTTAATAGAAGCTTCCACTTCTAGAAAGGTCTTCCTCTAGAATATTCTTTAGAATATAGAATTAGTATAAATAGAAGTAGAAGTTATGGGGAAGTCATGTCTTGAGAATTATTGTAATATACCGCTTCTTTGCTGGGGGTTTCCCCCTCAAAGAGGCAAGTGAACTTGGATTTATATCAATAAACGTATCATTGTTGGTGTTGTTATTCTCTATATTTTGTTGTTTCGCTAACATTTTCTGCAATATTTTTGTTTCTACTTATTATAATACATTTGGTACCTTACATTAAATAAATAAAATAAAGGGGAAAATTCCTAATTTTGCATGTAAGGGAGGTGAGGTGGCTAGCCTCATGGAGTCTATAAATAGAGGTGAAATCCATGGTCTAGGGGGGTAACATGGAGGGTACATACACGATGCATAAATTTTTCCAACAAGTCTTCTGAATGATAACTGGGATCTGGAACATAAACTAGCTTTACAAATCTAAATGCTTACTAGTGGATGGTAAATAAATTTATACCAAGTACATTATGAAATCAAAGCTGGTTATGGACCCACACAACTCGGGGGTCTCAGGGAAATAATTTTTCCCTGAGTATGACTGGGAGGAAACCTGTTGGCACCATGAGAGTTGGCAATGGAAAGGGAGTTGGAGCTAAGGGATGGAGCATTGCTAAACTATAGGGAACTTCTTATGGGTCATGTATAATTTCATTGATATTCATATTGTAATTTAATTCTTATTTTTTTTTTTGATAAATAATAGATTCTTGCAATCTAAGAGAAATTGTTTGATATTTGTGCTATAACTTCCTTTGTTGAAGAGTGAAATTATTTAGGGTTCATAAGTGCTTTCAAAATTAGTAATATGTGAATGGTGTTACTAATATTGTTACTAATACTATTGGGTATAATTATTTCAAGTATTGTTTCTACCTCGTACATTTTGTACACAAATTTTGTTTTATGGAACTGGTGGTGAACAGTCTAAACTTTGCTAATTACCATGGCATTGTGCATTGGTAAGAAGTCGTCTTAGCTATAGCCATATTCTATTTGTGTAAACTTAATTATCATTTTGTAATCATGACAACATAGATCGTTAATGCCCGTATGAGCATTCAATATGTGTAAGTGGGTAAAATAAAATCTATGTAAGTGCAGATTCATGTTCGAATGTGAAAATGCTACCAAGGGGTAACCATGCTCTCCTCCCTTTTTGTTATTTTATTTAATATATGGAGGTTGGTTCCTTGAGGAAAAATAAAATGGTTTGGTTGTTCTTGTTAATGGTAACTTTCCTATCCATCTAAATCACATTAGAAGTGCAGATGGGGTGTTCTCATGCTACAAGCTCTCCATATTTTTGTGCGGGGTTTCTAACTATGAAGGACATGCTACAATAAATCTGTTAGCATGCTTTAAAAAATCTCAACAATGTGAAACGATCTTACTCTAATTCAATTTTCCATTTGAGTGAGAGGCGATATTTTTTTTTTTTGTAAGTAAAAAGATTGTATTACCTTAAAGAAAAACCATATCAATACAATGATCATAGTTTTCCACCTGTGCTGCCATAAGCATGGAAACCAGGACAAGTGGCATGCAAGGAAAATTAGACTTGGCTATTGCTAGAAACCCAAACATGGCTATTTCCATAAGCCCAGACATGGCTGTTACCAAAAACAAAAGTTTTAACAAAACCAAAATTGATTGTAACTGGTTCTTGTGAAAGAAAAGAAAAAAGAAAATCTATAGGTGTGATGAACCCGAGCATCCTTTATTGCTGTAAGTGAAGATGAATGGTTGGCTGTAAGTTGGACAACGCTTCTGAGCCGATGCACTAGACAGGGAGTCGAACAAGAGGTCCATGCGTATGTTGAAGATTCTTTGATTGTGAAGTTGGTCCTCCAAGTTCCGATGCATCTCAAAGATCAGCTGAAGGTGGTCATCCGAAAAGTGAAGTGGTTTGAGCAAGGGTTGCTCAATATGCCCATCCAATTCCTCTTGAAGAACTATGGTTGCATCAACCATTTCCTCCTAAAGAACTACGACTGAATCAAGATCTGTTGGCAGAGGTTCCTCTAGGGCCATCCCATGGGTGGAGTTCCAAGCTATCCAATATGTCAACTAGCTGGGGGGAATTTCTTCCTCAACAACACATCTTCTTGGCTCCAATGTTGGGCGAGCTGAGGGGATGGAAATATTGAAAGGCTCTAGATGTGCTTCTGCAATTCCCAACCCAGGAGGAGGAATTTCTTCCTCAATTGTGAAACTCCCAGTATTGAGCATGGTGTCAGAGAGGTGAGGGGGCGAGTTCGGGGTGCTGAGAGGTGGCTAAGAGAACTCAAGGGATAATAGAGATGGTGGTCGAATTGGAGGGATGCGAGGGGTATAGGCGATTGCATTGATCTATGAAGATGTAATAGGCCAACCCTCTTTTGGGCTTACCTCACTCTCTTGGCATGGTGGATGAATTACAATAGAGGGACAAACTAGGTTGCTGGTCCAACAAAGAGCAGGCTAGGAGCTCGATGCTAGTGAAGAAAAGAATGAGAATGGACACTAGAAGAAGGCTAGAGGTAGCTAGATGGAGAGAAGAGTGCTCAGACCAAGGAAGCTTGGAATGCCATGTGAGGATGAGAGCCAAAGGGAAAAGCGAAGTGGGAGAATACCTGTGAGAGCTAGCATTCACAAAAACCATTGAAGTAATTGAGAGGAGCGCCATGAAGATAGAGTTGACACCAACCGAATGATTCGTACCTACTCCAGTGCTCCGTAAATGGTTTGCGTGGAGAACCATTAAATTTCCTTTGGCATACCAGTGCACTAGCATCCCTACAACATGAATGCTATTCATGGTGAGTGGACTGGATGTGAGGCTGGTAGATGGGGTTAATAAATCCATGCACCGCATGAGTGCCAGGTTGCATCTTCTTGGCTAGATGTCACCCCATACGGTGGTGACATCTGGTTCGCATGGAGAACCATTAAATTTCCTTTGGCATACCAGTGCACTAGCATCCCTGCAGCATGAATGCTATTAATGGTGAGTGGACTGGATGTGAGGCTGGCGGCTAGGGTTAATAAATCCTTGCACTGCATGAGTGCCAAGTTGCATCTTCTTGGCCAGATGTCACCCCATACAGTGGAGGGTAGTCTTGGAGATCCAAATCCTTGCATTGAAGTAACATCTGTGAGTCTAGAGATTGCCTAGCGTTGATGAAGATGGCTCCCAAAGGAGAGGTTAATCCTTCATTAGCCATCTTGTACACCACCTTATTAGCTTCACGTCGAATATGAGAGGTGATTAGAGTGAGTGAGGGTCATAGAAGATCTTGCAAACTATTTAGGGGACCCAAGAGACGTCAACTTGGAGTGATTCTATCTGGATCATTCCCATTGATGATTCTGGCAACAAGATTGATAATTACTTTGGAATCCCCTTCAATGATGAGGTGAGTCAGTTTAATTTCATAGGCCATTTGGATTCCTCTGACAAGGCCCCAAAGCTCAACCGAGTTGTTTGTATCATTTCCTAGATGTTTAGCCATGAGGCAGTGAATGTGTCCAGAGTTGTCTCTTATAACAACTCCAAATCCTACTAGACCAGGGTTGCCCTTGGAAGCACCATCAAAATTAACATTGTAGAAGCCCTGAGGGGGGGGGGGGGGGGANCCAAGAATATGATGAGGATGATGAGGCATTTGGGAGAGGGTTTAGAACAAAGGGGTTGTGGGGTAAGATTAAGTGCCAAGTAGCTAGGATGGATGACTCATTGGGTTCTAAGGGAAAGTCTTCTTGGGTCCAGGGATGAGATTGGATAGTTTCCTAAACATTCTTATGGATAGTGGACTAGAGGAGAGAGGGGGTAGAGACCCATGAGTGAAATATTCGTCGATTCCTTTCTTTCCATAGTTTCTAGACGACGAAGACTGGAAGGAGTTTCCAGATTTTGTTCAGTATAGAGCTATTATAGACCTCATTACCCCAGTTTCTGATGGTATTTATGATACTATTTCTTTCTCTATTGATTTTTCTCATTCTTTGAGATGCCTGATCCCAGATTAGCACACTAAAAGGGAATTGATTGAGAATGTGCTCCATGCTTTCTTCCTGTTGCTCACAAAGATGGAAAATTGAGGGTCCCATGAAGCCTCATTTCCTTAGATTTTCCCATGTCAAAATTTTGTTTTGGAATAAAAGCCAAACAAAAGTGGATACTTTCGGCCAATGTTTGGATTTCCAAATTATGTTCCATAAGTGCTCTTTTGGTAGATTGTGGAAGTTTTCCTGTAGATGATAGCCTTCTTTGATTGTGAAAGTTCCATTGGGGGTGTAAATAATATCCAGATCCTCACTAATGCGGATCTTCCATTTGTTTACCATGTCTCTCTAGTGTTGTAGATCACAGTCTATTGTCGTATGGAGGTCTTGAGGGAGCATTTTCTAGTTGTGCCAAGGTGAGTGAAGAGGGACGTCAAGCCATAGGTATGCAACTTTAAGGAGCTCCAAATCATGGATGTGATCCTGATAGGGGCGAAGGTGATCCATTGATTGCAACGAGGGGTGTTGCTACCAAGAGTCGGTCCAAAACAAAGAATTTTGACCATTTCAAATTTCCCAAAAAGCATGAGCTTGGATGAGTGGTTGATTTTTCCATGCTGCATTCCAAATGTTGGAGCCTTGTATATGGTCTTTTATCCAAATGAGTTGTGCCTAGTGTATTTGTGTGTCTAGAGTCTGGCCCATAGTTATGTTGGAAATTTGAGCCAGTGCCACCATATATTTTCCCCCATTGTGTTGTTTATCTTGCCTTGGTCTCGAAGGCCCAATCCGCCCAAGGATTTTGGTTTACATACTTTGTCCCAGCTGACTAGGGCCCATTTTTTGTTGGGATCATGACCATACCAGAGGAATTTCCTCTGTAGGTTCCTTATACTTTTAATGACCATTTGCAGTGTCACAAGGGAAGAAAACATGTAAACAGGGATTGCTTGAAGTATCGATTTCAGGAGGATTAGTCTTGCAGGGAGGTTGAGGGATTTGAAGGTTCAGTTGCTTAGATGAGTGGAGATTGAGAGGATAAGGGAGTCCCAAGAGATATCATGAGAAAGAAAGTCTGAAAGAGGTAGTCCCAAGTAGTGGGATGGAAGGGAGCTTCTTGGTATGCTGAGAAGGCGAGAGATATGAAGCTGGATTGCAGGGGGGTATTGAAGAAAAAGAGCTGTGATTTTTCCAAATTGAAGGAGGTGTTGGAGGATTCACTAAATTCATTGAGAATGGATTTAATATTGTTCTCTTCTTGTGTGGCGGGAGAGTTCATGAGCATGATATCATCCACAAACTGGCTATGGGAAGTAGCTAGTTGTATCCCATGAAGATGGAGACCTTGAAGAGAGTCGTCGAGTGTGGAGGTTTTGATGTAGCATCCTAAGCCTTCTTCCATGATGATGAAAATAAAAGGGGAAAGGTGGTCTCCTTGACGAATGCCTCAGGTAGGGGAGAAGGGTTGTGAGGAAACTCCATTAAAAATAATAGAAAAAAAAAGAGAGGAGGTGATATTCATTATCCTAGATATCCAATCATTATCAAAGCCGAAGGCTAATAGGAGAGACTTCATATATTTCCATATTAGTCAGTCAAAATCCTTTGAGAGGTCAAGTTTGATAAGAATACATGGGGTTTGAGTATTCTTGAGTGAGTGAATGAATTCATGAACCATAATGACACTATCCATGATTTTCCTTCCTTCCACATAGCCTTAATGTTCTTTGGAGACGATGAAGAGGAGAACAGGTTTGAGTCTCAAAGCGATGACCTTGGTGATGATTTTGTAGATAACATTGCAAAGCGCTATTGGCCTGAAGTTCTTCAGATTAGTAACTTGTTCCTCCTTGGGGATGAGGGTGAGAAACATGGAATTTAGAGCCAGAAGAAATTCGCCAGAGGTGTGGAATTCCTCTACCAAAAGCCAAACCTCTTCACCGATCATTGGCCAACAATGATGGAAGAAATCTGTGGTGAAACCATCTGGCCTAAGAGATTTTCCTGGGGGCATGTCCTTGATTTCTCAGTCCACCTATGCCTGCGTGATGGGACACATCAATGCTTGATTCTGTTCGAGAGTAATTGGGGATGGAATATGTCGAGTGATGCAATTGATAGCAGGAGTTTTGTCTATGGGTGGTTCTAATAGGAGATCCTTGTAATAATTAACCAGCTTTGTTTCTATTTCTTCATGGTTCAAAATGGTATTACCTTGAACATATTTTAGTTTCTTGATGCAATTGATGAAGAGCCCATGGATCATGGAGAAATGAAAGAACTTGGTATTCTTTTTTCCCTCCTTGAGCCATTGCACTTGATTTTTATGTCTCCTAAGGATTTCCTCCTGCTTGTGTCGTTCTTCAAGATTCTTCTTTAGGATTTCTTCCTCCTATTGTTGGGCCTCTGTGTGAACTGATAGAATGATCTCTTGTTGAATGTCCTATAGTCTTTGCTGGAATGATTTCTGCTCTTGAAATATATTGTCCAATGACGAAGTTGTTGCTTGAAATTTTTTAGCCGTTGTTGAAATATATACATCTTTGTGCCATGTACGATCTCCGCATTGGCCCACTAAGTGTGGGATAGCTCAGGAAATTTTCAATGGGTTAGCCATAATTTTTCAAACCTAAAGGGTTTGAACTTAGATGTATCTATCGTGTCTGTCCAAAGCTAGATTGTCCAGTGATCCGATCCTGATTTTGGGAGAATAATGTCTTCCACCATGGGTCCTTCTAGCATGAGGGTTTCTGAGATCAGAAATAGATCTAGCTTGCTTTCTATTTGCTGGGGTCCAATGCATTTGTTGGTCCAAGTGAAGGGGCCATTTTCGGTTTCAATGTCCACCAGTCTGAGGCGATCAATGAGGTCTCAAATCTTAATACTGTCCTGGTCGAGGCATTTCTTGCCTCCCCTTTTTTCTTCTAGGGTGAGAATGATGTTAAGATCGCCTCCTGCTATCTGGGGCTTATGACCTACTAGTGCCCCTAGATAGGATATGTTGTTGAGGAAGTGATATTTCTATTGACTGCTCTGAGGACAATAGGGATTTGTGATTATTCTATCTTTGCTAGAGTCAATGGCTCGATAGTGAGTGGTGAGGGTACTGATGGTAGAGAGGGCCTGGTCAACAATGACTATGGAATGATTCCATAGGATGGCAGGATTTCCTGCAACCCATTTCGAATCAGAATATGCAAAGTTGCATTGACGCCAACATCTTTTGAATAGTTCCCCAGCTATTTCTCCTACACATTTGGTTTCATGTAACAAGAGAATATCCAAATCCTCAAAATTTATGTAATTACGAAGAATCCTTTGTTTGGATCTCAAATTTAGGCCCATAATATTCCAAGTGACGATCTTCATCATAAAGAGTTTGGGGGGGGGGGGAAAGAATCTCTCGATGAGGCACTGGATCAGACTTGAGTTGATCATGTAGTTACCTACTTCTTTAATCAATTGTTGAGAGCGGTCTTGTGCCCTCGTCACTTGCTTTCTTTAGGGTTCCTTCTGGGATCTGGGTCCGGGTCTGGGCTGATACCTAGTCTAGATGTGGCTCCCACAATGGAATCTAGGAAAACCTTATGGAATTTCTAAAGTTGCTCTACTGGTATAGTCTGCAGATCTTATTTATTGAGGGCCTCCTCTAGTTTGTCTAGGTCTATATCCGCTAGTTCTTGCTCATCCATTTGCATTATAGTATCCTCTTCTCCTTCAGATTTCTTACCTGGGTTTGGGTGGGATTGGGAGTCTGGATTCATGACTTTTTTGAGAACTGAATCTTGGCTTTGTTTCTCTTTTCCTTTGTTGTTTCACAGGTCCACTGATTCACTGATTTGTGAGGATCCTCAACCTAATTTTACTCTGGTAGATTGTTGAGGGCTTCAAAGGAGTTACTGTTGAAGTTCCTACGCCCATTACTCTGGTTGGGTTTTTTCTGAGGTTGTTTCTTGCAGACCTGGACTTGAGTGAAGCCATCTTTTTGTTTCTCTTCGATGACTGACCATATTGGAGCATTGAGTGGGCAGTCCCTGAGAGGTTCCCATGTTCATGACACTTTCTGCAACAGAAAGGAATGTGTTCATAGTCGATGGTTTGGATCCATTCTTCATCCTGGTATTCCATGGTGACTGAGCCCGACAAGGCTTTGGAGATGTTCATGTAAACATAGATGCAAGCATAATATGTGTATCTCCTTTGTTTGGTGGCCTCTGAGGATTTAATATATCTTCCTAACGTGTTTCCAATACCCATTAGGATTTTCTCAAGCCAAAATTCCTGAGGTAGGGAGTAGAGATGAATCCAGACCGAGGCAAAGGTAAAGTCCTCCTTCTCTGGGCATAAACGATCTGTCTAGAAATGAAGATAAAATCCTATGAAACTGTAGAAGTAGGGACTATTTTCAAAGATCCCGTCTTTGTCCTCCGGGTTGTAAAAAATGACCATGAAGAATGATTTCAAGCTTAGATGGAGCTCATAATATCGTTTTGGGTTCCACCAAGTTTTGATCCATTGAGCTAGGTCTCTTTATAAGGGACAAAGCCCTAAAAATTTTCCAATTAGGGCATGGTCCTTCATAAATTGGGTGTGTTCTCCAACCCTGGTATATTTTATCACATATTTCGGTGTTAGTGGTGCCTGGGGATGCGTTTCCCTGGAACCCAGTTGCGAGATGCCTTTGGATGCGATAGCTCCGTTTCCATGCACGTTCCTTGCTCTGGGCCTTGTTCATCTTGAAGAAATTGATCACAGAGGTGAGGAGGGGGTTCGAAGGGCGATCGCCTGACTTGGGCTCCGTCTGTTTCATTCGTTGCAACGTTCCAATAAGAGGGGGCTTCACTCGCCTAGTGAGTTCATTCTGTTGTGTCAGGGGTTGCCATAGTAGTGGCCATGGTGTCTCTGTGCGGGGATATTCTAATGGTGTCAGAGCTTGGGAATGAACTACACATCAAACCCTAGAGTGCGTACTAGTCTCAACAAGCCGTCCGCCTGGGGATTGATATTTGTTATATCAACAATAGTAATATCATCCATCCACTGAGAGGTGATATTACTCTAATTCAATTTTCCATTTGGGTGAGAGGCAACGTATTCAAATGGTGGTTAAACATAGATTTTTTGTTTTTTCCTTCACTGGTGCCAATTGTTTGTAGAAATATTTCAACCAAATTTATGAAGATGGAAACATCACTAAATTACATTGTGCAATCTTTTATGAATGAAAATGGATATCTTGGCTATATATTATGCATCGAACATAACAAAAATTAATTAGAGTATGATTTATAATTTTAGTTTGTAAGATTGCATGGATGTTAATGGCTGCAAGTGCATCACTCCAACACTGTCTTGTTGATTCATAGCTTGTATATTAATGGGTAGGCCGTTAGGCGTGAGCCCAAGACATTTATTTTACTATAATTCTTTTTGAATGCTCATATACATGCATTGGGTTAAACCTGTCTCCTTTGAACTATTGTGAGAAATAATATTGAAGCATGGTCTCTCTCTCCACACTTGGAAACCCAAATTGATTTCCAAACTTTGTTTCCAGCTCCTTAACAATCAATTTTGACTTGGCTATGCGCTCATGACTATGGTATTAGAACATAAAGGTTCAATGTTGTTTATACTCAGTTACCATTACTGAAAATAACACTACATGATCATTTGATGTTTTGAAGAATTACATTCCAGTGGTTTGTAGACATCTTGTTGGCATCTCCACACACCACAGTTGGAAATAATACTTCTCATGGTACAAATTTGCGATATATTTAAGATTGAAAATCAACATTTGTACATTAAAGTTTAAGTATATGGTGTTCCAATGGACATACAAGTTACAACCCTCTAAATTTGCTAAACATTGACACACTTTCTTGAAATTTGAGTGTGATTGGTTATAAACAACATTCTGGTATTGCTATCTTTGAGTCTAGCATTCAAATGGCGGTTTTCTAAGGATGACTATGTGGTAAATTGAAATTATTTCATTCTCTGTCTTCCCCTTCTTGCAGTATGGATATACTTTCAACAACATATTTAATCATTTATCAGTTGTGGATTGTGTGTACTTATTTGAGAATGATTTGTGATCAACTCATTGTGGATGTTTGTGACATTTAACCATTTCTTCAAGTGCCTTCGTGGGAATTGTGGAAGGTTTGCAACTAAACTTCTCTAAACTTAAATTTGTGGTTGCTTCCTTTTCATCGAACTTCTATTTACATATTTATTTTTGTGTAGTTTGGGAATCTAAAAGTTATATACAAGGCACTTTATGAAGTGGGTCATTACATTGTGAAATTCTTGCTTACAGTTTTTTTTATATATAAAGCAGGCACCTTAGAGTCCATTTTATTTTTCTTTTTAGTGATAGTGTGTCAAATGTAGTTCTCTTAGCTCGGTAAAATGGTTTAGTTAGTTAACACTATACTTGGAGGTTGTTACACAGAATCATATCCACGTTTGTTGGATAATTCTCATCATCATTATTAAGCATCTCTTTAATTTATACAACCCAATCCATCCAAAACATGAGAGGTTCGACCATTAGTCTAGTCAACTACTCTCTACAAATTAATAGATATATTTCTTTCAACATCTAGATCAACAAGAAAGAAGGTTTTGCTATTTTCAAATTGTTTAACACTTATTGTGCCTACACATCCATGCATACATATGTATATATATCACCTAGTTGAAAAGTGTGGAACTCAATATAGGAGTGTGCAAAGAAAATATTATAAATCCATTCATCATTCTTTTCCTTTTCCTTTTTCTTTATCAAGGTCGTTCTTTCTCTTTTTCCAACAAACTTCTAGTTCTTGAAAACATATTTGAGAATAATGATACTAATTTATCTACTATATTCCACAACAAACACACTCATAAATTCCAACATGGAATAGACAG
>ML787623.1:564466-577968 GCA_009831015.1 Picea engelmannii
TTGTGTCTCCAAGCAACTATCAATCATGTATCCATGTTAGAGAATCCTGAGTTATAGTTTTTGTTGCTTGAGCACTACAATGATCCGATTGCAAGTGGAACTATTTTCCCACTTGTTCCAAATATGGATTTTGTTGATGACATACCACCATTGAGTATAGATATCATGCCTTAGACTGTAAGACCTCATAATGTTTATTGTCAAACATGTAATAGTTGTTCTACACATTTTGATATTCAAATAAATATTTTGATACTATATACTTTCTAATCCTTTTCAGATGGATTCATATAATTCTTTCACCATATTCAACATTTTCGTTTGTTTTTAGATTTTTTCTTCATTGTCATATTCATATCACTTTATGCATATTGCATGGTGTATGATAATGTATTCAAATTGAAATTTTAGACATGGTTTCCAAATTCAATGAATGCAATTATGTATATTACTATTTCCAAATTCAATGATTTCCTAAATGGAAGGAATTCAAATTAGTGTTATGTATTTGTAGAAATGTAAACTGAAGGAACAAGTAAGCATATTAAAAAACACAATCGATCTTCGACATCACGTGAGAGGGATAATAAATTTTGTCATTTATGGTATCGAAAAAATAAATATGCAATAAATGAACAAAAAAGAGTTGCATATCATAGAAGAACAAGTGGAATTGATATTCAAAATCAATTTCTAAATAGTTGTAAGTATCAAAGTTTCATTGATATAATGCAAATAATATTTCCTATTAATGCCCATTTCCAAAATGTTTTCCAACTCCAAATATTTTTACTATTCCAAAATCTCCTAACAACATTTTTTTATTGGGGGAACTTCTCATGTTTGGTAATATTGTGTACATAAACATAACCTACCTATGGACCAAAAGCCTGAGTCTTCTACAAATGCAAATCCAAGTTTGGAGCATGGAGCAAGCATGGAAAAATGCATATTATAATTATTGATGTCATTGAACAAATAATATCATCTAAAGATGTGGGTGATAGTAATATGCTTTCCCCCAATTGGTTGATAATTTGCAACCTATAGATTATATCATTGGATCTACCATTCATCACCTTCATTCTTGAGAAAATGTTCCCCCCCTTATAAAATCAGTCATCCCTAAAATTACTTCACTTAGAACAACAAAGGTATTTCAACCATCATTCATCATGAATTTTGTACAACTGGATCTATTATATTGATTACTTGAACAATGCTTTTATTTCTCCTTATTGATGTGACAATATTCAATCGAATATAGTTAGGGAAATGAATGCCCAATATATTTCAACAACTCATGTTGGAAGTCAATGAGGACTATCTAATTATCGTGCTCCAAGTGAACCTGGACCATATAATTGGCAAGATAATGTAAAAGTTGTATGTATATGATTTGCTATTCAATTTTACATTTATACTTCTAATTTTAAGCATAATTAAGTTGGACAACAAAATTTTTGACTAGGACACCATTCAATGCAATCATTTTAGAGAAATACAATCCACAAATTTTAGGGAAAGAAATGTTGGAAGTAACATACCCATTTTAATTGCTCCAAATCTAAGTAGAATATTAAATAAGGCTGATGATGTTGATTTCATAGGACATTTAATTCTTTCAAGTGGCGCTCAACGTGATCCTATGGCTAGAGTTCCTATTCATCGAGAAAATCAACGTGCTTTCCATCATTTTGACAAAGACGTGATTGAAGTTCACAATTTTTTTTGGCTAAAATTGATAACCTCTCTATTGTCCACATGTGGCATGTTTTCCATTAATCTTATCCCGGTGTTTATGTTCTTAGAGGGTATAAAGGACCTATTTGTAAAATGTGTAAGAATGAGTGAGGTTCTCATTGTTTCTCTCGTTGGAAAAGCATGGATTCTAGTGAACAACATCATGTTCTAAAAGTACTTACCTAAGTTGAAGAGCTGATAATAACATAAGTTAATACAACATTGCAAGTGATGCATGCTCACGAAGGACAATATAAATATAGTGACCACACTACTATATTTCCAAAAGATATTTGTATGATTGCAAAAAACCTTCCACAACATGTTGAAGATCTTGACATCCTAATTGTCAGGAGACATGGTGCCCATTCCAAATATTATGAATGGTATGTCAAGAGAGAATAGGTGATGGTTGAATTGCATTACAAAATTCAAATGGATAAATATTATAAGGATGTTTAAATTCACATGGATTTAGTTGTTGCTCTACCAAAAATACTAATAAATGTGTTAATCAGGCTTCAATTTATTGATTATGATATTGAAGAAACAAAGAAAAATGATACATGAATTCAAGGGTTGGTCATTGATTGCACTTTCATCCTTCATATTTTGTTGCTAGACTACCCAATGAATGGAGATAAGTGAAAGAAATAAGAACATTTATTAAAAATGCAGATTATACACCTATTCAACCATTGGACTGGATGAATATTGGTTTATCTCCTATCAATGAATATAAAATAGAAGGGATATTAGACATGACATTCCCCACATTGTCTCCACTAGTGAGGCTGATTTGTTGCATCGACATATTTGTAACATTCAATTGCATGAATATGGATTACATCTACTAAGATACTTTGAATAGAAATTTGGAAGCCATCCATGCCTTCACTATTTCTTACTAAACATGATTATGCATCATCATAGCCAATCAACAATTGTAGTCTTTGTAAATAAGAATATACATGATAACACATCTACAACAATTCAAGATTGGTGTCAACAACTCATTGATTTACCCAATAATAAGTTGGCTTAACATCTTATGCATTTTGGTTCTTCTCTTAGAGGTACAAGGGTTGATTGAACAAAGTGTTGTACCAAACTCAAAAACATGATTACTTTCTTGGGTTTTCCAACATTGTTTTTTACTTTGAGTGTAGTTGACACAAAGCGGAAACTCAAACCTAGAAATGCACATTGTCGTTCTTTAAATGAACATCGTATAAAAATTGAAAATGCAATCCTACAACCCCATATTGTTTCCATGTATGTGTGCCATAGATTCAATATCTTCTGTAAATAAGTGATCTAAAAATATCTTGGAGCTAAATAATTTTGGTACAGGTTCACGTTGTTTGGTTTATGCTATAGACCTTTGGTACATTTTCAAGTTGTTGTGTTTATGATATGAGTGCAAACATAGAGGTTCATTTCACATCCATGGTTTCTTATGGTTGCAAGGTGCTCCAAACATGGAAACATTAGATTGATAAAATCCTTTAATGTGGATGTTGCATAGACATTCTTTGATAGATATGTAACACCATGAAATCCACATGACATTAATCAATAGAACATAATGGTTCCTCGAAGCCTAAATGATGATCCTTTCCTATTGAATAGTGCAATTTTTTAATATTGAAATCCTCATAAAGACTATGAGCAATTGTTGAATTGTGTTCAAAGACACAAAGTGCAATGCATATTCTTTCTTGTGAAAAAAGGGTATATTCTTGCATTTTGCTACAATGCTCCATGGGAGGTTTGTAATGAAGCAACATTATCTATACATGAGTAAGGTCAAAGGAAATGAACCTGTACCTAATGATGATAAGGTAAATGTTCATAATGTTGATCTTCTTCCAATGTGGCATGCTAATGTTAATTGTTAGCCAATTTTTTTCTAGGTATGCAATCTTCAAATATATTGCAAAGTATGCTTCAAAAGTAGAAAAGAGTTAAGAAAGTTATCAATATATGCTAAAAATAATTTGAAATGTAAGTGGATCTGAATATCGTGACATTGGAGCACAAAACCCAAAATGAATATCGTCACCAGTTATGCATTCAAAACCCAAAATACATGACAACATGTAAACATATACAGACAATTCATGAGCAGGAAAAAAAAATGCTCCTATATTATATTCAGAAATGTCTATACAAATGTGTTTACAATGGCTGGACTGTAACAAGTCTCAGCTCCCTCTCTGAGACCTCTCCACTTTGGTCTCCCTTCCTATCTCTCTACTCTAATTCATCTCCATTCCCTTTACAAAAATGAGGTCTCTCTCGAGCTTATCCTCCACCTCACCGTCTCTGAGCTATCGCTATCACAGAGCAGCTCCTACGGATACATTACATACATGGAGTGTCCAGGCCTGACTACGACCTGGGCTTGCTACAGCCTACCATTTAAGGCAACCTCAACCACCGCCTGAACAGAGGCATGGTCGGCTCTTACAGCCTTACAAAATTTAATACAATGGTTTTCAAATTTTGGAAAACGGGAGGGTTGCGCCTCTCCCTTTCTCCATTAAATGCATGCTGGATGTGTTGGCGTCAGACACACTGCTGACATGGAGTGATGCTCCTGCATCATACTCCTCAGCTGGAAAAATGATGATCTCTTGATCATGAGCTCCTCTGCATCGCTGTTGAAATCCACCTGGATCCCAAACAGTTCTTTGGAGCTGTCCATCTGCTCCTCTGCTTCACTGTTGTTGCTGTTGCTACCTTACTGCTCTTGCAGACTCCCTTTTTCTCAGCTTCTCTTCGATGGAAGTCTTTGTTGTTGAACTCAACATCAACTTTATAATCTCCTCAATTACCTTGTCCAGCTGCTCCCATGGCTGGCTCTCCTTATGCAGTCCTCTCTGCTACAATTCCTTGATCTCAGTGGGTAGATCAACTTGATCCCCACTGCTATCTTTATTTATCTCTGTGGCACTAAGTGGACACTCTGTTGCAGACTCCAGCTCTACAGTCTCCTCACTGAACTGCTGCTCAGCTTCTTCCTATGGCATTTATGTTGCTGCCCTTTCTCCTTGTGTCGGCTCAAGTCCAACTTTTCCCAGCTGCTCCTGGGGCTGGTATGCTCCTCCATCTGTCTCCAACTTGATCTGTTGGATGTGCAAGCTTTGCACTATCACCCTCCTCTCTAGGGATTCCAATTCTTCATATAGATCAATAAAGTCCATGCTTTCTTCTTCCTCCTCTGCTGCAGGTTCCAGTGCTGCAGTCATTTCTGTTTCAGCTTCCTGGTTGAAAATTTTGAGCCTTTCTTCTGAATTCTCTTTTCCTTCTGCTGGGGTAGACATCAGTGTTTGCTCCATTTATTCCTCCATGATAGTCTCTATTGGTTGTCTTCCTTCTATTGTTGCCTTTGCAACGCATCCTCTGGCCTCAAATGGGTTGCTTGGTAGGAGTACTTCAATTCCCCCAATGATCATAATGTATTTCTGACCCTCTCCTGTCAACACTCCTTGTTGATCCGAGCTCTCCTCTGAGTTCATGAGACTTTCACATGGTCTCATATTTTCCCCCTTTCCCACTTGGCAGTATGGGATTTTTCTGTTGCCCACCTGGCAGTCTATGAGATCAATCAATCCCACCTCCATCAACACTCCTTGCTGACCTGAAATCACTCCTGAGTCCCTAAGACTTTGAGACAGTCTCACTTCTTTTCCCTTGCCTACCTGGCAATTTGGAAATTTTATGCTGCCCACTTGGCAGTCTATGAGATCCAGTGATCCCATCTCATTACCCACCTGACAATATGAACTTTCACCACTGCCACCTTGGTAGTATGTGAGACCTTCTGCTGATCTCTTCCCATTGCCCACTTGGCAACTCGAAAGTTCACTCCTTCCCACCTGGCAGTTCACGAGATCTTCAGCCAAACTCATTTCATTGCCCTCCTGGCAATATGAATTTTCACTACTGTCCTCCTGATAGTTTATGAGACCTGAAACTGATCTCTCTTCCTCATCACTGAGGGTTTCTCCAACTTCTGGCTCACATATGCAAACGAGATCTGTGTCACTGAGGCTTTCAGCATACCTCAGCCACTTCTTCAACAACCTTTGCTATCTTTTGGCCAACAACTCCTTGACTGGCCACTTCACCTTCTTTTTCATGGGCCATTCATATACCCATCGTGATCTTCTATTCTGTTGCACCCACGGTGCAAGCTCCTCCATCCTTGCAATTGGAAAATTCATCCTCCATCCTCATTGCCCACCTGGCAATTGGAAAATTCATCTCTGCTCTCCCGATAGTTTATGAGACCTGAAATTGATCTCTCTTCCTCATCACTGAGGGTTTCTCCAACTTCTGGCTCACATATGCAAACGAGATCTGTGTCACTGAGGCTTTCAGCATACCTCAGCCACTTCTTCAACAACCTTTGTTGTCTTTTGGCCAACAACTCCTTGACTGGCCACTTCACCTTCTTTTTCATGGGCCATTCATATACCCATCGTGATCTTCCATTCTGCTGCACCCACGGTGCAAGCTCCTCCATCCTTTCTCTTATCTCAGCGAGTTCCTTGTCAATCTCTTCTTTACTCATCTGCTGGTGGTCTCCTCTTCCACCACGCTCACGGCCTTCAGTAGCCATCTTCCTATTCCTCTCTGCCCTCCTGGAAAACTTGTTGTTGTCACTCTATAACTGAGAGCATTTCCAACGTTTCCTACAGTCCACTTGACTGTCTGTTATTTGCTACACACCTTGCAACAATAACCACATAGCTTTAACATCCTCCTTCTTTCACCTAGTATATACAGATGAATCTCTGCTTCTGATTCCACTTGATGTCACCAGAATTTCTCCTTCACCGTCTTTGTTTTGCCTATGATCTGCAGACAAAATTTTGGCTCTGATACCACTTGATGCAGACCCCCAACCCTCGGGCCAGAGTCCGCTACAGGATCGTTCTCCCTCCGGATCTGCAGAACCAAAATGGTTCTTTCGGGCCTTCACTGCAACCCAATGAACCCGATCCACAGGTTCTTTCCCTCCACACGGCCTCCAGACACGACCACGATCTTTTTCCGAAAGGGAATTTTTGGGTTTCACGATTTCGCGAACCCTAATGTCGAGAGTCTTTGACTCTTCGATCCCCTGAACTCCGAAATGACGAAATGCCAAAATTCCAGTCTATGTGGCCACTTTCCCTCGTGACCACATGTTGTTTCGGGACTTTGGGGTTTCCAACGCCGAAGTGCTCCAACTACTTGTCTTCGGGATCGCCGAAAAGTCGAACCCCGAAATGCCGAAATTTGACCATAGCCCTGTTCCAACAATATGTCGCGTTTCACGACTTTGGGACTTCCAACATCAAGTTTCCCGACTCCTTTTCCTTGGGACTTCCGAAATCCCGATCCCTGGTATGCCAAAATCTGATCCTGTCTTCGTGACCCGGCAATACTCCTCCTATGATTTCGGGAATTCACGTTTCAGGACTTCGCGAATCCCGGCGCAATGATTCTTTGTCCTCTTGTACTTCCTGTATCCAAAATACCGAAATCCTGAAACTTCGGTCCTCCTTCTCTTGAGAAAGATCAACGGCTCAAATCCTCCCTTGATCCAACGACTCAGATCCTTTCGAGATTCTATGGGTCAATATTTTCGAACTCTTACCCCTACATCTTCCGGTAGCCGAAATACTGAGATGCTCCTTTCGGGAATTTCCCCGAAACCTTATCCGTGTACACTTTTCAAGACTTTTGGGATTCGCAATTTCGCGAATCCTCCGCGACAAGTATTTTCTCCTTCGACCTCCCGGTATTCGAAACCTCGATATGCCGAAATGTCAAAGTTTCTGCTCCAAAGGCAAGTCGTGTTTCGCAACTTCGGGGTTTTCACTGTGAAGTGCCCCGGTCTCTTATCATTGGGATTCCCGAAATGCTGAACCCCAAAATGTTGAAATTTGACGGCTCGACTCCTTTTCATACGAGGATTAAACTTTGTGCAGCTCCTCCTAGATCTGATGGCTATCGGTCCATGCACCCAGATCTGACGGTAGTTATAGCTCCTTCCTAAGCTTTTGGGACTCTGAACCCTCCAAAGAATTTCTCTGCCTCTGCGACCTTTGCAACTATGGCTCTGTGCACAAAATGGCACTGTTCCTCTTGAGATTTCTTTCTCTGAAACCTTGAAAGGTTTCCCGACTTCTGCACTCCTTGTAGAGTCTCTGCACACAAAGGTGTTATCTGTCCTGAGCTTAAGAACTTGAAACAAGTTCTTCATGCGCACACTCCTTGTGCTACTGAGCTTTTTCTAAACTCAGATCTGAAGTATTTCTTGAAAATAAATGCTTCTCTCCCTCCTGGCGTTCTCCTGCTCGATGCACACCTTCCAGAGCCTCTCTTCATAGAGTGTTCAATAACTTTGTAAGTGTCTCTCCTCGACACTTCTTCTCTTTAAACTCGAAAGAGTTCCTTATGTGCACACTTGCACCAACTCAATTCCCTCCTGGCAGAGTTCTCCAGAGTCCTCGATGACTTTGTCCTGTTGCCGAACTCAAAATAGAGTTCTTCTTAATGCACCCTATGCATTTTCTCAATGCCCGCCTGGCAGAGCTTCCACAGAACCTTCAGTAGTTCTGTCTCCTTGTCGATATCGAAACAGAGTTATTTCCTGTGCACTCCTTGCACCTATGCTGGTGAAGTTTCAACCCTATCCCTCTTGAGTGTTCCTGAGGTTGTCTCACCTCTGTCAACACACACCTTGCGGACTCTGTGCACTCCTTACACTTGGAAACTCCAAGACAAGGAGAAATTGAAACTTCTGGATTACTTCACCAGTTATGCATTCAAAACACAAAATGCATGACAACATGTAAACATATACAGACAGTTCATGAGTAGGAAAAAAAATGCTCCTATATTATATTCAAAAATGTCTATACAAATGTGTTTACAATGGTTGGATTGTAACAAGTCTCAGCTCCCTCTCTGAGACCTCTCTGCTCTGGTCTCACTTCCTAAATCTCTACTCTAATTCGTCTCCATTCCCTTTACAAAAATGAGGTCTCTCTCGAGCTTATCCTCCATCTCACCGTCTCTGAGCTATCGCTCTCACAGAGCGGCTCCTACAACTACATTACATAAATGGAGTGTCCAAGCCTGACTACGACCTGGGCTTGCTATAGGCTACCATTTAAGGCAACCTCAATCACTGCTTGAATAGAGGAGTGGTCGACTCTTACGGCCTTACAAAATTGAATACAATGGTTTTCAAATTTTGGAAAACGAGAGGGTTGCGCCTCTCCCTTTCTCCATTAAATGTGTACTGGATGTGCTGGTTGGCTGACACACTACTGACGTGGAGTGATGCTCCTGCATCATCATGTTCACATGTAACTTATGGGTTGAAGTTGGCTTATTTAATGGTGCACTTGATTACATTCAAAATATTTTCCAAAACCTTAGCTCAAATCCCCCTCAACTTCCAATATTCACTACTATTTTTTTTATAAGTACATTGGTGTTCCATTTAACACAATTTATCCAAATATTGTACAAATAACATATGTTATTAGAGGAATTCATAAACAAATACTTATGAATATGGCATGGGTCCTTACTATACATAGATCACATGGTTTGACATTACAATGGGAAACAATTAATATTGGGAACAAAGAACGACAATAGTTTACCTTCACAACCATATAAGAGTGCATACCTTCAATAGATTGTTTATGCATATCACCACCTTTCTCTTTTGAAAGTTATGCCAAGATGAAAAATAATACATATGTTATAATTAGAAAGAAGAGAAAAGATTAAACTCCATATTATTGTAACATATTAACATATGATATAAATATTTTCACTCAACATATAATGTCTATATTTTGTTCATGTTATTGTCCCTTCATCAAATCCATATTACTATTTGAATACAATTAGCATCATTTCTCACGTGGGTCAATTTATCATTTCTCACGTGAGTCAATTTATCATTGTACCTTTGTTAACTACACAATATAACATTTAAACTATCTTCTATTAGTACACATAACATGTCATTCATATGTAGTATCTACTATTGTATACAAAACTATCTAAAACTACTTTTACCTATGTTGTTGAAAGATAAAGGGAACAATATACAATTAAAATATGATGTACTAAGCTTTTATAAGCATAGGGGAAATTACGATATAAACATGAAAACATTTTTTATTCTTCATTTAACGATATTCTATTAATACACATAATATTTCATTCCTACATAGTATATACTATTGTCTACAAAAGTATCTAAAACTACTTTTAATTATGTTGATGAAAGATAAGTGGAATAATATAAATTTTAAAAAATTGTTGTACTTACCTTTATAAACAAATGAGAAAATAGGTTCAGATGCATAATAAATGCATACAATTAATATTCTTAATGTAACTTTAGCACAAGTTAAAACAATCATTAAAAAAAAAAAAAAAAGTTTCAATGTTTTGAAATTGCATTTAAGATGGCTTGTTACATAATTTATAAGGGAGGAAGCTAAATTGTTGTATTCATATCCAATTTTTATTGATCTTTTGACTCATAATTTATGAGAATAATGGTTTTTTTTCTTTTCTTGTGGTAATGATATTTTTCTCATCTACACTTAATCCATTTCCTTTTTTCTATTTTTATTGACTTATAGTTATAGACAATGCATTTGTTTCAAAGTTTATTTTCTCTTTGCATGAAATCACTATGCAAGAAGAATTCCTTATTTGCATAAAGAATAAGATCACTTTCATAAATGGATCTCTATGCCACCTACTTGATGATACCCTTCAATTTTTAATTAAGATTAAAGAAATCATGTGACATTTTCAACATATTTGTGAAATGGAGGCTGGCAGAAAGCTTACGAGAGATTGGCCTTAGTGGTAAAGTGGTCATGCAATAAGAGTTGATGTTAATTGGTGTTTAATGTGTCAACGTTTTGGTTGAACTTTAGAATAGGTTATGTTATCTTTACCATATAAGAAATTTTTTGGTAAATATAACATAACATTTTCTAAAGTGAAACCATATTGGTAAACACACAACACCAATTAACATAAACTCTTACTGCATGACCAAATTTCCTCTAAATCCATTCCCTCTGAATCTTTCTACCAACCTCCCTTCCACAAATATGTTGAAATTGACACACGATTTCCTTAATATTAGATAAAAAATGAATGGTATCTTCAAATATGTGGCATTTGGATCCATTTATGAAAGTGATCTTATTTCATACGCCAATAATGAATTCTTCTTTGATAATGATTTCATGCAAAGAAAATTTTGTTTGAAACATTTGTGTTGTTCATAACTATAGGTCAATAGAAAAATAAATAAGGAAATTGATTAAGTACGAATGAGAAAAATATCATTACCATAAAAAAAATAATCATTCTCACAAATTATGAGCGAAAAGATAAATAAAAATCATGTATGAATACATATTTTAGCTCCCTCCCTTATAAATTATGTATTGTGCCATATTAAATGAAATTTCAAAACATCTGAACCTATTTCCCCCCCCATTTGTTTTTTATAAAAGGTCAGTACATCAAATTTCTAAACTTTATATTGTTCTCCCTATCTTTCAACAACCTAATTAAAAGTGGTTTTATATACTTTTGTAGACAATTGTATATACTATGTATGAATGACATGTTATGTGTACCAATATAAGATAGTTATATGAAGAATATAAAATGTTTGTGTTGAGTCATACATCTAAATGCAATTCCCCCTATGTTTATAAAAACTAAGTACAACAAATTTTAAACTTTATAGTGTTCCCCTTATCTTTCAACAACCTAAGTAAAAGTAGTTTTAGATAGTTTTGTAGACAATATTAGATATTGTATATGGATGAAAAGTTATGTGTACTAATATAATATAGTTTAAATGCCATTGTTTAGTAGCTAACAAAGACACAATGATAAATTTACCCAAAGTACAATATATAAAATAGATAAATTGACCCGCATGAGAAATAATGCTATTTTTAGTCAAATATTAATATGGATCTTATGAAGGTATAAAAGATATAAGTACAACAATAGTAATTTCAAAGTACAATAACATAAACAAAACATAATCATTTTATGCTCAGTGAAAATATTTATATTGGATGTTACAATGATATAGTTTAATTATTGCTCTTATTTCTTCATAATTGTAACCATGCTATTTTTCATCTTCGCATGATGTGAAAAAGAGAAAGATGGTGATATGCATAAACCATCTATCAGTTTGACTCTTGATATGGCTACGAAGGTCAACCCTTGACACTCTTTGTTCCCAATATCAATTGTTTTACAATCTAAAGTCAACCCTTGTGATTTGTGTATAATAAGGGCCGTGCCATATTTAGAGGCATTTGTTTATGATTTCCTCTAATAACATGTGTTATTGGTATAATGTTTGGATAAATTGTGTCAAATGGAACACCAATGTACCTATAAAAAAGAACATTAGTGAACATTGGAAGTTGAGGGAGATTTGAGCCAGGGTTATAGAAAATATTTTGAATGTAACCAAGTGCACCATTAACTAACCCATATTCAACCCACAAGATACATCTCAACATGACACATTTACTAGGGCACAACAAAACTTCACATTCCAATTCATTATCATCCATGCAAGCGTTTTTTTTCATCTTGTATGCTCAACAACACTTATTGCAATTGGATAATTCAATGATTTTAACATGTGCCTATTATGCAGGGTGACTAAATTATTTGTTGAGAACAAGTGGATTGTTGACTAAAATAAATTATTTTCCATATGAGGAAAACTCTTATCAACTCGTGACATAAGAAGATCACAGTCATCAAGAATGGGTTCTCCATTTCTCATGTTAGTTAAGAGTTTCCAAAAAGAGGATTGTTTCAGATCATTTCCTTACTAGTGGAATATTGTGTCTGAAGTGATAACAATGTTGAATTTTTCCCACAAAACTTTTCATGTTGTATTACCTGCATATTAAGTCTTATCTCTCACATGAGGCAGTTGACTAAGGTTACCCACAAAAATGATGGACTTACCACCAAAATGAATATAATGATTCTATGGATAACCTCGACCTTATAAAACTCATTTAATCCATCAAAATATATTGAATACGTCTCATTTCTTCTTGAAATATTGCTATATATTTACCATGCAATGATTACAAATCTTTAATATGAATTTCTAGAGTTGAATGTATTGTTTTTGCATGTGTATTAAAGGAAACTATTCATGTTGGAGGGAGCAAACAAAATGGACTATTACCACTAGTTCCTGAAGTAGAAAGAGCATGAGAAATATAGTGAATAAGCTAAGACTTGTCAATGCTAGCAATTCCTTGGACAATCATTTTAAGAGGTTCATGATTTTCATCTTCAAGTGAATGTCTTAAAATGATGTCAAAAGAAAGCCATTGTTTTTTGACAAGAAATATGGTGATGCATATATGCTAAGAGAATTGTCAAGAACAACAACCTTAGATTGGAAATTTCTTATAAAATCAATAGCCTCTTCTGCAACACCATTTAAAACTATTGTTTTATCTTAATTAAATTGTATATCAAATTCCATTCAACCAAGAGTGTGAAGGTCAAAACCATTGACATTATTTGAAGGAATTAATCAAGACAAAAACTCTCATTCTTCAAAATCTTTTTCAACATTGACTACTTGTTCATGATAATCTTCATATTTTTAGCATTTTTGGATGACAAAGGGGATCGATCAA
>ML787623.1:578018-591686 GCA_009831015.1 Picea engelmannii
CTTTAGTAAAATATGTTAGGTTTCTTATCCCCTAGGGGTGTAGATTAGTTGGTGATATAGTGAAATGTTAAGGCACTCCTTGTGACATCATTGGTTGAAACCTCGATTATCCGTGTGCCATGCTTGGGAGATGTGCGATGCACCTAGAGGTTATAGTTGTAGCAGTTGGAATCGATGTCACGTCATGCAAGTACGAGCCCTCCCTAGTTCTTTATTCTGCTAAAAAAAACAAAAAAAACATATGGTAGGTTTCTTGTGTTCCAATGTCACGATCTACAAGTGTTTTTGCAGGGAACCTTATGTATGCACACAAAGAAAGATCTTCAAATCCACTTTCATTTGAAATTATTTTCAACATATATTGATAACTTTTTTACCTCTTTTTTTTTTCTTTTGAAACATACAATGCAATACATTTCAAGACTACTTGTTAAGAAACAATTGACTAACAATCAATATTAGCATGCCACATTGTAAGAAGATCAACATTATGAGCATTTACCCTATCATCATTACATGTAGGTTCATATTTATTTTCCCCTTGGTCATCTATGAATAATATTGATTCATCTTGAACCTCCCATGGAGCATTGTAGTGACATGCGAGAATAGAATCATTTTTTCACAAGCAAGAATCCGCACTGCACTTTTTATGTATTTGAACACAAATCAACAATTGCTCATAATATTCATGAGGATTGTAATAACAAATCTGTGCATTTTTCAATAAGAAATGATAATTATTTAGGCTTCAAGGAATCATTCTGTCCTATCGATAAATGTCACATGTATTCCATGTTGTTACATATCTATCAAAGAATGTCTCTATACCATTCACATTTGAAGGATTCTACCAATCTAATGTTTCCATGTTTGGAGCACCTTCCAACCATAAGAAAACATGGAAGTGGGTCGAGCCTCTACTCTTATACTCATATCTAAACAAAATGAAGATATATATATATATATATATATATATATACAACACAAATATGTACCAAAAGTCTTTAGCATAAACCAAACAACAAAAACCTATGCCAAAATTTTTTAGCTCCAAGAAATTTTTGGATCACTTCTTCATGGAAAATATCGAATCTATGGTGCATATACGAGGCAAAAATATGGGGGTACATGATCACATTTCCAATTTTTATACATTGTTCATTTAAAGCACGACAATGTGCATTTTCATAAGTAAGTTTCTGTAAACCATGCCACTTTGTCTATTGCACTCAAATTAAAAAACAACAATGGACAAATAAACTAAGTAATCATGTTAGTGAGTTTAGTACAACACTTTATCCAATATTCCATTGTAACTCTAAGATAAGAACCAAAAAGCATAAGATAATCAACCAACTTATTGTCAGGTAAATCAATGAGTTGTTGATGCAAGTCTTGAATTGTTGTGGGTTCATTATCATGTATATTCTTCTTTACAAACACTGTCACTATTTCTTGGCTATGATAATGAATAATCATATTCAATAAAAAATAGAAAAAACATGAATGGCTTCCAAATATCTAATCAAAGTATCTAAGTAGATACAATCCATATTCATGTAGTTGAATGTTATAGATATGTTGATGCAACCAATTAGCCTCACCAATGGAGAATAATGTATGAACCACCATCTCTAATAACCCTTCCTTATTGTATTAATTGATGGGAGACAAACCAATATTTGTTTAGTCCAATGGTTAAATAATTGTAGAGTCTACATTTTGAAAAAATGTTCTTATTTCTTCCACTTATCTCCATTCATTAGGTAGTCCAGAAACAAAAGATGAAGAATGAAAGTGAAAATAATTAGTGGCCAACCCTTTAATGTTTTTTATATAATTTTCTCTATTTCTCCAATAGCACAATCAATAAATTGAATCCTAGTTGACACATCTGTCTTTATGAGAGAGCAACAATTGAATCCATGTTAATTTCAACATCCCTATAATATTTATTTGTTTGATTTTTTTAATGCAATGCATCCATCACCCATGCTCTCTTGACATAACATTCATAATATTTAGAATGGGCACCATGTCTCCTAATAATTAGGATGTCAAGATATTCAACACGTCGTGGAAGGTTTTTGCAATCATAGAAATATCTCAGGGAAAGTTAAAAGTGTGGCCACTATATTTATATTTCCCATGGTGATCATCTATGAATTTTAGTATTGGATTAACCCATGCTATTATCATCTATTCAACTTGGATAAGTACTCTTAGAATATGAGGTTGTTCACCAAAATCCACGTTATTCCAATGAAAAAAACAATGGGAGCCTCACTCATTCTTACACATTTTACAATAGGTCCGTTAGACCCTCTGAGAACCTAAATATTGGAATACAATTCATGGAAAACATGGCACATTTGGAAAATATAGAGCTTATCAATTTTGTCTCTACAAATTTTGTGAACTTCAATCGTGTCTTTGTCAAAATTATGGAAAGCACATTGATTTTCTCGATGAATAGGAACTCTAGCCATAGGATTACATTGAGAACCATTTGGAAGAGTTAGATGTCCTATTAAATCAACACCATCTTCAACATTCTCTAATATTATACCTAGTTTTGGAACATGAGGAATGGGTTCATTAGTTCCAACATTTATTTCCCTAAAATGTGGATTGCATTTCTCTAAACTCATTGCATTGAATGGTGTCTTGGTTAGAAAATAATAGAAACTTTGATGTCCAACTTAATTGTGCCTAAAATGAGAAGTATAAATACAAAAATGAATAACAAATAATATACATACAACATTTACATTGTCTTTCCAAATAGATGGTCCAAGTTCACTTGGAGCAAGGTAATTAAGCAATCCTCATTGACTTCAACATGAGTTGCTACAAGATATTGGGAATTCATTTCTTTAACTATATTTGATTGAATAGTGTCATGCTAATAAGGGGAAATGGAAAGATGTTTCAAGTAGTCAATATGTCATATCCACTTGTACAAAAGTCATTATGAATGATGGTGGGAATACCTTTGTTATTCCAAGTGAAATAGTTTTAGGGATGGCTGATTTTGTTGGGGGGGTGGAAATTTTCACAACATTGAGGGTAATGAAAGGAAAATCCAATGATGTCAACTATAGGTTGCAGATTATCAACCAATTCGGAAAGCATATTACTGTTATCCATAACTTCAAATGATACTATTTGTTGAATTGAATCAATAACTCTAGTGTTCATTTTCCATGGTTGCTCCATGCTCCAAACTTGGAATTGCATTTGTATAAGAATCAGGGTTCTAGTTTGTAAGTAGGTTATATTTATGTACACAAAATTCTGGAACATGAGAAGTTTCTCCAATAAAAAGATGTTGTTAGAATATTGTGGAACAACAAAAATATTTGGAGTCAAAAAATATTTTGGGAAAGGAACATTAATAAAAAATGTTCTTCGTATGATAATGACAAAACTTTGATACTTACAACTATTGGAAAATTGGTTTTGAATATTAATTCTAGTTGTTCTTCTATGATATGCATTTATTCTTCATTCATTTATTGCATCATTATTTTGTTGATGCCATAAGCGAAAAAAGTTCATTAGACCTCTCATGTGATTCCAAAGAACAAGTTCGCTTCATACTATGCTTACTTGTGCTTTCAATGGACACTTCTACAAAAACGTAGCAATAATTTCATAATTATTCAATAACCATAGTAATTTGAATTCCTTCCATGTAGGCAATCATTGAATTTGGAAACGACATCTAAAACTTCATTTCAAATACATTATCATACATAACACAATATGTAGAAAGAGATATGAATATGACAATGAAACAAAAAGGTTAAAAACAAATGAAAATGTTGAATGTGATGAATGGATTATTTGAATCCATATGATAATGATTAGAAAATGTATAGTATCAACATATTTATTTGAATAATAAATGTGTAAAAAAACTATTACATGTTTGACAACAAATATTATGAGGTATTACAACCTAAGGCACGATATCTATAATTAATGGTGTCATGCCATCAAAAAAATCCATATTTGGAACAAGTGGGAAAACATTTCCACTTTCAAGCAATGGAAACTAGAACTTAGAATTCTCTAACATGGATCAATTATCAATAGTTGTTAGGAGACACAAGACAGTCTTCAAATAATAGAATATGAATGAAACTTTGACATAATTGCACATAAGAAATATCCCATGCACCATTTGAAATGGAATATATCTAGCACATTTATTATTTATATCTGTAGAAAGGCCATGCAACAAATTCCATTTGAATTCCCTAGTTATCTTCAAAATACTCTAATCTTCATTCAAGATAGGGTTGACCAAATTTAAAATTATCTACTTCCTCAATATATCAAACAAAGGTGGAATCATCATTGATGACAAAAATAAGATGGTTGTTGTATAATTGCAGTGACATACATTGTATGTCAGTGATTGAAACAAACGAAAAACCCCATTGATTTTTCAAAACATCCAATGAAAAAGATAGTTTACCGATACCTAGGATACTCTACATATTCTTTATCTAAATACAACCAATACATTTTACTTTTATAGAACACTGCCTCCTTTGGGGGTGTAGTGTCACCATAAATAATTTATGTCACTTTCCACACCCTGTCAAAGCTACTACAAATATAAAACATTGACTACATTCTTTTGTAAATATGTTTTGGGATAACCAAATCATATTTTTGAGCACTTAATTTTTCTAGTAGTGAAAAGAAACCCTAGTCTCCAACCCATATAAACACTGTATTTTTAAAGGCATTTGTAAATGGATTCATCACAAAATAATTCTTCGAATTGGAGCATCTTGTTGGTAAAGATAACAAAATCATGGATTCAATTATACAATCAACTATGTATCTTTAATTTATAAATGACACAACAAAATGAGATATGTGACCTTTACCATTAAGGTATGCTCTAAGGAAGAAAATTTCTTCATCATGTAACATAGGAACCATAAATCCAAATTCTTTGGTTGAAAATCAATTGCATTGAGACTAGAAATGAGGATTTTGTAAAATAACGTTCTAGTATTTACAAACCATTCTAAATCTTATCAACACCGAGAATGGAAGGAAAAAAAATAACAACTAGATAATATCAAATAAAAAACACCTTCAAATGCTTAGATCCATAACCATTTGAAGAAAATTCATAACACCCAAACATACATGCAAAATTAATATAATCATTATATAATGAAGACTTAGTCTATTATAAATGAAGTTTACATTATGAATTGTAATTGTAAGATTAACACAATACCAACATAAATATATCAATACTCACTAAAAAAACCATTATTATAAAAAAATAAACAAAATCTATAAACACAAAATATTTTTAAATCGATGAAAAGTAAAAATATTGCATAATAATAATAACTAATCTTGAACACTAAAATAAATTATAAATTAATATCACACTACAATACTCTAAACTATATTGTATATAATAATACAAGATAAAATTTTATGTTAAATTACCTTATTCTAAATTATATTATAAACTATATTATATTATAAATAAAGAAATTATAAAGAAATAAATTACTGTAAAGATAAATTATAAAGAAAGGAATTATATAAATTATAAAAAATTATAGCATATCGATCATGAGAAACATTAAAAGGTTTGATAAATTGCTTATAATAAAGTATATTTGTTATTGTAAAATGTATGTACCTCTCGCATAAATGCAAAGCCTATTTTGATGTGTGAATTTGACGAAATGATTTAGATCACTTTATGTAAGACTTTGCATGAGTCAACCTGCATGAAGAGGAAAAAAATTATTATAAACTATAAAATAAATTATAAAGAAAGAAATTGTTATGAATTATCAAAAAATTATAAATATTTTTTTTAAACAAAATTACAAATAACTATAAAAAAAATTATGGCATATTGACCATGAGCAACATTAAAAAGTTTGCTAAATGGTTTATAATAGAGTATTTTTTTTATTGTAAAATGTATGTATCTCTTACACAAATGCAATGCGTATTTTGATGCATATATTTTAGGTCAGTTTATGTAAGAGTGAACCTACAACCGTCAAGGCGTCACTCAATTGAAGTACAACATTGTATTTAAGGGAAGCAAGGTATTAAACATATTGGTGGTAAAATATATGTGGACCACTTAAACAACTAAAAAAACTCATCATTAGATTAGATTATTCAATGCTTAAAATTTGTACGACTTCTCCTTTAATTTAGTTTGTGATTACATTGTAAGAAGTGAATGAATAATAGTTTATCATTACTTTATATTATAAATTTATATCACACACGAATGTTTGTGTTTTTCATACCTAAAAGAGTTATGAAAAGTGGATAATAATAATTTATCATTTCTTTATTTTATAACTTTAAAATATAAATTCACATCACACATAAACACTTGTGTTTTTTATACCTAAATAATTTTAACCATATTTTGATATATTCTTGTTTTACAACCATTTCAAAATCATCTCTCTGATATAACCAATCAGAGCCAACTCTATAACGTAACTAGTCAAAACTAGGAACAAATAGCCATGTTGTTCATTTATCTTTATAAAAACATGAAATTATTTTATTATGCAAGCTAATTCATATAAACTACTTTAATCAAATTTCATTAGTACATGTTGTGGCACAAGCAATTAAATAGTTCTCACAAAGTAACACCGAAAATATCTTTCCATTTCAAATTCCTACTCATCAATCACGTGCGAGGTTTAAGTCTGGTTAGATGCGGTTAAATGTTATTTCGTATTTAAATGTTTTGGCCATGAAACCGATACATAATAGAAGCAAAAAAAAAAATGAAGAAGATAATGAAGTTGATAGTTAGCCACAATGGAAGTCCAAGGAAAAGAAGAGTAATTAAGGATGGAAAAACTATTCTAAAAAGAAACAACAAATGCTTTGATGATTAACTGTTTCCTTCCTAGTTCTGACAATGATCGTGTAAGCTAGAAATTGTTTATAATAATGAAAATTGTTATAATAAAAACAAAAATAATCAAAATTACTTATAATTAAAAATGATTACCTATTCTGCTACCTCATACCTATACTTATATAGAAAGACTACAAATATATTTATTTAATTGAGGTGGCAAAGTAAAGTCTAACCTATAATTAAATTGGGTGACCAGTAAGTAATGCCTACTCTATCTGCCTCTTTATTTGTAGTTGAATGTGCCTTCTACTATTTTCCTCCATTACCATAGTAGCCTAGTTCTCACAATACCAAATTTTCCTTTGCATTGGTTGTTGGATGTGCTTGGTGCTAATCACCTCTGTCTTTGTAGTCACCTAGTTCTCATAACAAATATCTATAATATGACATGCATGTAGATGTAATAATGGCGTTATGCATGGCCAACCAAGCAAGATGAGAGGGATTTCTCAAATGAAAGGATAGTGGGGAGCAGGTCATTGCACATTACACATCTATGTTGTTACATATACACCACTACCTGCAACATGTTGAAACCAACTAAAATGGGAAAGGGCATGTGCTACATGGACACATGGATCAGTGAAAAGAAGTGCACAATGTGGAAAATAGACTTGCTAATCCTAATGACCAATTTAGTAAATGCACACAAGTTAAAATATAAATTGCAACCTTCCATTAAGAAACACAATAAATAATATTCTTCGTTCAGTAAATCTGTGCCACACATGTCATTTGTGTAGTTAAAATAACATATAATATGGCACCCAATTTACAATAGGGGGATTGCAATCAACGTAAAAATGTAAAACTATAATTATAAAACTTATCATTTGAATGCTCCCATGGAATCTGTAAAAGTGCATAACTTTTACTAAATTCTTTAAAATGACATATAGAAAAAAGTAAAATTGTAATTAGGAAACTTATCATTTCAATGTTCGCACGGAATATGTAAAGGTGGATAAATTTAAGATCAACTATGGTTGACCATGATTGACCAAGTATACTATGAATGGGCATGGTTAACTTTGGTTGAGTATGGTTTGATATTATTGACTATGGTTGATAATGATTGATTATTTAAATTAACTATAGTAGACCATGTAGACATGGTTGACCATTATTGACTAGATCGACTATAATTGATCTTGTTTGACTATGGTTGATTGTTGTTGCTATGGTTGACTTTGATTGATTATAGTTCTTAATGCTTCACTATGGTTTATTGTAAATTGAGTATGATTATGTTTAGTGGATTGTTGTTGACTATGTTTGATTGTGGTTGATAGTGTTTGAATGATAGTTAATTGTGTTTGAGGTTGACTTCAATATTATGTCACATTACAACATTAAGAGATTGACATGAGTTTTATGTTAGATTATATTAACATTAAGAGGTTGAATTCAAAATTATCACATTACTACATTAAGAGGTCGACTTGAACAAAATGTCACATTGTGACATTATGAATGACGTCAATATTATATGACATTGTAATTATGAGGTTGACTTCAATATTATGTCACAATGTGACAAAAGGAGATTAATAATATGGTTGTCACATTGTGACCAAAGTGGAAAATGACATTGATTTACATATATCAACCACCTTTAAAAAAATATTTCCATCTAAAAACATGTGAACTTGACCAATTGACCTCAGTGATAAAACTAACATAATGATGCCTTTGTACAATCTTCCAGATGTATTTGATAAAAAATATAAGTAGACTAGATTACAAATATAAACTAGAAACCATACACAACAAAAGAAATATCAAAGAAAAGTGTTATGAGAATAGTCTAAAAGTTGTCCATCTTTGTCCTCATGTACTAGCCACATTCGAGTTAAGATAATGCATTCTTTTAATAAAGTATTATCTTTTTTATTCCTTTCTCAAAAAGGTGGGAGAAAGTAACCTATGTGAAACTTTTTGAAGTTCTCCAAGGTTCCTCAAAAAGAGGCTATAAGGTAGATTCTAGGTCAAATATAAAAAAAAAATTCCCATTGAAAAAAAAAATTATATTCACTGAATATGAATATACATGTATCTGTTAGTTTCTTTCTTTCATTCTTGTTGCCTTTGATTGGAAAACATGCAGTAAGTTGTTTCTCCTTACATAAATTTTTTATACTATCCATTTTCATCTGTACCAAAAAGTTTCTATACATCTAGTTTCTATACCGAACTTACAAAAATTTCTTCAACCGATCTTCACATATATTAATAAAAATAAACTCTAAATGCGAAATTCCATTGCTTTTGTCTCTACTTCATCAAAAAAATTGTAGAAATCAAAGGTACCCATTGACAATAACAAAGCTTCTTTGGAGAGCTCATCTGCTTTCTTGTTCAGTTCTCTAAGAATATGGCTAAATGAGAGCCATTCAAAGGATTGGAAGGAAAGTTTAATGTCCCAAAGAAGTCATTGAAATCTAATATCTCAAGCTGTGATTTTTCATCGGGCCTAGTCTATAACCAATTTCGAGTCCCTCGTGAACTACAATTTTTTAACATCTTTCTTGATTGTTGTCTCCAAAAGAATCCAAAGTGCAATAAACTATGCTTCGTTGATCATTCCTGAAACTAGAGCATATTTGATGTGCAAGTAATGATTTTGACTTAAAAATAAAACCACACACACCTCATAGATAGGAGGGTGCCCTTGGAAAGCTCCATCAAAGTAACCCCAATGAACCTTATAATCTAGATCAGGAAACACTGAATTTCTTGGGTTTTTTTATTTCAATTTTGTTTTGAAGGACATGACTAGATTAAGAGTAATTCATGCTATGACTTCCAGAGGTATATGTTTGTCCTTGAAAAGACTGGAGTTGTGAGCCCACCAAAAATTAGAAACCATAATGCTCGACAATCCTTTATATTGGATAACAAACTTGTCTATCATCCATTCTTTACAGTTGTCTTCTAGGTTATCTTTGTTCTAGGTCGACTTCAATTTTAACTTGTCCTGTATGATATGCATCACCTGAATTGCATAAGGGAAATTAATGAAAATGTGAGAAATACTTTCTTCATGAGCTTTGCACAAAGGGCATCTACTTGGACCACACCACCCCCATTTCAATCCATTATCCCAAGTGAGAAGTTTGTTGTTTATGGCCAATCATAGGTTTATTTTGCATTTTTCGGAGAGATAAGTTTCCACAAGGGTGGACACCACCAGTTTTAAGGCCCCATAAACTGTGACTCACAGATTGCAAAGTATCCTAGCTTGATGGTGAAGGAACCGTTTTTAGGGTTTTTTTACCAACACAAAGTATCCAGAGAGTCTTCGTTGAGGATGATGAAATTGGAGATTAGGCATTGAATGTGGAGGTTCCACTCTTCGACATCATTACCTTCTAGGCCTAAGGAAACCATTGATTTCCAACCATTCCTTCCTCAAGGCTAGGGGTACTTGGTTTAAGCATCATTAAGTGAGAAAATATTTTGAACCCTTAGTTCCTGGAGAAGGGAATTAAATCATCTAAAATCATTCCTGGCTCCTAGCTAGGGGTCTTCTCTGAGTCTATCTTGTTTTCTGCTGCCAATTTTACACATTGTCTAGACTCCTACTGGCAGAAAGGCGGACCCTAAGCCCTTCCAACCAATACATCCTTTGGAGGATTTTCTAGGTTGACGGAACCAACTAGTGATGGAAATGTAGAGGAATTATTTGGAATTCATAAATCTTGTCCATAGGGAGGTGCCTTGGGTTAGCCTCCATAGGATGCGACTTGCTAGGGCTTAAGTGAACACAAATATTTTTTAGGCCCCATATGCCATGGTATTTTGGTGCTGCTATAGTGTACCATTTGGTGAGAGGGATCCCTCCAAATTTTTGGTGGCATGACCAAAAACATTGAAAGCTGATTTTTTGAATATTCGTTAGGATTTATTTTGGGATCACCGCTATTGAGAACCAATACATTGGGATGCATTGGATGAAAACTTTGAGTAACACCAATATTCCCCCTATGGATTGGAGTCTACTTGCCCATATAGAAAATCTTGCTTCTATCTTTTTTAATAACCAACCCCGGTCCTGGAATCTATACTTATCGGGTTTCAAATAGAAACCCATATATTAAAACCTTGTTCGAAGGGTTTGATTGGAGTTGGGATAAGATTGCATATCTAGAGGGATTCTTGGTTTGAGAACTAATTAAGAATGAGGCAGGACTTTTCAAAGTTTATCTCCATAATTGTGGCTAAGAAAAACAAGTCTAGGATGCTCTTTAGAGCTTCTATGTTCCTTACCGTACCCGAGGTACAACATAAAATGTCATCGACAAAGAGGTAGGAAATCGACTTAGTGGCTAATATCTTGACACCCTTGAAAGTGCCTGATTTTTTTCCCTCGTGAATCATAATGCTTAGTGCCTCATAAATGACGAGAAAAAAGAATGGGGAGAGGGGAAACCCCTATCTCAGACCCCATGATGCTTCAAAGAATCATGAGGGGGTTCCATTTATAATATTTACAAAGGAGGCTGATTGAATGCATCCCATTATCCAATTTACGACTTGAAGGGACATGCCTAGTTGGAGTAGTGTCAGCCTAAGGAAAGTCTAGTTGAATCTGTCATAGGCTTTGGATAGGTCTGGTTTCAGAAGGGTTTCCTTATCCTTTGAGGTTTTGACTGAGTGGAAAAATTCTTGAGCTACTGAGACTACATCATGAACTTGCCTTTTCCAGAGGAAACTGAACTGTTTGGCTACAATCACTTCACTTAAAATCGATCTCAGTTTTCTGGTGATAATTTTGTTCACAATATTTTATATCATTTTACAATAGGAAATGGGTCTGAAGTCCCCAAAGGAGATTCCATATTTTTTTTTGGGATTAGGAAAAGGAAGGTAGGATTGAGTGATCCAAGCATCTTACTAGATCTTTGAGATTCTCTAACCACCAAAAGGATGTTTTGTTTTAGAATCTCATAGAAGCTTTGAAAAAATTACACTATGAAACCATTGGGGCTGAGGCTCTTTCCTCGTTGCATTGACAAGAGGGTTTCCAATACCTTTAATTCAGATACTTCTTCTTAATGGAACAATTCTTGCATTATGTGATTATTGTGTGAAATTTTGAAACCACTTGGAGGATGTTTTGAATGGGACATCCTCCAGGGATTCGAAGAGGTTTTGAAAGAAATTGGCTCCGACCTTTAGCTTGGCTTCACTTGGAGGACCTTCATCCTTAGTGAGAAATAGTTCTGCTAACATATCCTCACATTCCTTCATTTTATGAGTCTTTCGTAAATTGTATCCTTGTAGCCATTTTTTTGGTGTCCCTTTTGGCTCTTGTTAGGTTGTATGCAAACTGCTTCATCAAATACTAACAGTCTGAAGGGTTCATTTTATTCCATGAATTTTTAACCATCTTACGAAAGTCTTCATCCTCCAACCAAAACTGGTTAAATTTTAAAGGGGTTGGGGGAGAGTCCATTCCTCCCCTCATTCTAAGAGTGATGGGTTTGTGGTTTGAAATGCCTCCTTATACTATTGAGGATTTGAATAGAAACTTGTTTCCAGAAGAGCCTCCAAAATAAAAAAAATGGTCTAAGATTTTTGACACCACTTCCTCATATATTATGAAATTGTGCCATGTGGGAACTAGTTTAATCAGTTCTATATAAACCAACTTATGGGAGTGCATAAAAGATACAAAGAATCCCATTTGATTGTCCTGCCTTGAGTTTTCTCCCCAAATCTCATAGAGAGACAACGTGAAGTTCAAGTCACCACCTACCACCATAAAGGGGTCACTGAAAGATCCTAACAGAGATAGGTCCTCCCAAAAGGGGACTCTATCCACATATGGGCCATATATGTGTACCATAGAAAAGGAGAATTTGGCATCCTTATCCATTAATTTAACTGAGATGGAATTTCGATAAGAGTTTATCACCATGGCTCTGTGTTAAGAACCAAATATCAATATAGCATAGAAAAACCTCAGAAAAAGTACTCAACGCCTTGAAAAAGAGATAATTTCATATAATAAGCCTCTTCGAGGGGGCAACCTCCTTTTACCCCACTTAAATGTTCAAGTACAAGATGATTCAAAATGAAAATGTATCCTTGGTATATATAGGAGACTAGGAGGTATAATTACAACTAATGGCCTAAAGCCGACATAAATAAAATAACATTACTAATATAATATGCCCCAATTAAGGGGTAGTGAGCCAATATTTGGGCTTAACATGCCCCTCCCCTTGAGACAAGTGTTGTCCGCAATGCTTGAGTAACTCTGGATGCTTCTGTATAAAAGACTCATCTTCCCAAGTGAAATCTTCAGCTGATAGTTTCCTCCATTTAATGAGATACTCTGAAATGGATCTATTCATCAGCTGGGGAATTCTTGTGTCAGTGATGGCTTCAGGCTCCAATATAATTTTTCCTTCCTCATCAAGTTCTGGCAATATAGTTTGAACGGGGATCTTGTTGCCTATAACCTTCTTTAAGCATGAAACATGGAAAACTGGGTGTACTCGTGAAGATGCAAGCAACTCCAATTTGTATGCCATAGTACCAGTCTTTTGCAACACCTTATAAGGGCCATAGAACTTTGGTGATAATTTATTATCCTTCTTGGCTTGCTTGAGGGACATATGTTTGTATGGTTGTAGTCTTAAAAACACCCAATCCCCTACTTCAAAACTTCTTTCACTATGATGTTGATCTGCTTATTG
>ML787623.1:594160-631673 GCA_009831015.1 Picea engelmannii
CAATGTGCTCGGTAACTGAAACCTTTTGCTTGAGATTTATCAATTGGCTAAAGAAGGTATTGCTCCTTGTATCCTCATAGTGTGCTATCATTTCTTCCGTGAAAATTGTCCAAGTGACGAGTGATTTGCGAGAACAAAGTCATAAATACCATACAAATTGTTTAGGTTCTAAATATAAAGAAGCAATTCGTACCTTTTGTGTATGTGGCACATTATGGAGATCAAAAAATTGTTCCATCTGAAGTATCCATGTGATTGGGTCCTTGCCATCAAACTTCCTCATATCAATCTTAGGAATGTGGTTGGTCTTCAAACCAAAGATGGAGTTTCTCCATTCTTGATTCACCTTCCTTCTGTCCTCATTATGAATTTCATGGGATGCATTTTCACTTTCAGGTGTCTTCTCTATTACAAAATTTTTCAATACTTCCATGATCTCCCCTTTTAAACCCTCCATCATCTCTTGTAGTTCATCTTTTGTAACTATATTATTTGGTAAATCATTTATGTGCCTACGCATTTCTTCACCTTCATCAAGAGTCCAAGTAGGATTTTATGGAGGCTTAGTTGGTGTATAAGTTCCCTTTTTGGGTGGCATGTTGGCCAAGTATCACTTTTGAACCTTGATTTTGAGGTGGTTTTGATAGACAATATTTCTTCTGTTGTATCTCCCAAGTTTCGGCCCTTCTAGGTATGAAAATTTATTGTATGTAGTTCTCTGATATTTCTTCTCTGCAATGACACAGGTCTGATCAAAATTGGATGTGCCAAGTGGAATTTACAGTAACTTCCCCACAACTTGTTGATTTTTGGCCTTTCCAGGAGATCTCACTTGTATAGCGTGCCCCGCACAAAATAATTGATATAAAATTATGAAACTCACACCCGAAATACTACAGACTGTCCACGATCCAATGCAACTAGTCCCACTCAATTTGGATACTCTAGGAAGAAGTTATGATTGTTAGGACTAGTCAGATACCCTATCTTACACAAGGTGTATCTACAAATGTAAGATGACCCAAAATTTAAATTTTTTACCACAGATACCTTAATAATTTATGTAAATGGCATCTAGAGTGAAGGTTCTGAAACATTACATAAAAGTTTTTATAGAGAAAATTCCACAATGACTCGGTTCAAGATGATTCCAAAACCCTATCTTGTACAGGCTTTATCTCCAAAATTATAAGGCCTCGAGAGCTGAATTTTGAACCCAACGTACCTTGATCCGTCTACTAAATATCCTCCAAGAAGTTCCTTCTGAAATATTGTAGAAAAAAAGTTATAGCGAAAATTCCAAGGTGTCTCAGATGTAGCAGTGAAACCCCAAGACATTCAGCTCTGATACCATATGTTAAGAACCAAATATCAGTATAGCATAGAAAAACCTCAGAAAAAGTACTCAACACCTTGAAAAAGAGATAATTCAGATAATAATCCTCTTCGAGGGGGCAACCTCCTTTTACCCCACTTTAATGTTCAAGTACAAGATGATTCAAAATGAAAATGTCTCCTTGGTATATATAGGAGACTAGGAGGTATAATTACAACTAATGGCCTAAAGCCGACATAAATAAAATAACATTACTAATATAATATGCCCCAATTAAGGGGTAATGAGCTAATATTAGGGATTAACACTCTGCAAGAAAGGCCCTATCCTATAATTAAACCCCCTGATTGGCTTTCTGCATTGATGGTGACGAAAGACCAATTCTTTAAACACTACTCCATAGCTCTTCTGGCTTTATCACATGAACACATAGTTTCCTGAATAAGTATTATGTTTGGGTTGAGTCTTTGAATACGGATTTTGAGGGATAGATTATTTCAATCACCCCTAACCCTCTCGCATTGAAGGAAAAAAATGCCATTGAGGAGGGTTTTTGAGGGCGCTCCCTGCTCTAAGGGTCTTGTATATAGAGGCTTGTTTTCCTTTTCAAATTCCCATCGTGGATTTTTTTTCCGCCTTAAGGAGGTGGGATGCCTGGCCTACTTGATTAGAGAGGCATGGGTCGGGGGCTAAGCCACCTTTTGATGGTGATATTTCCTTCTTCTTTTTCCCCCTGGGACGAAGGAAATAACTTTTCTTCATGGGATGACCTTCTTTGGCCTTGAAAAAATACTTCTTCCTATTGCCAATAACTAGAGGGGAGTAGGCCAGGGCTGACAGGTTTTGGAGGAGAGAGGGGGAGGGCACAAGGGAGCCTCCCGAGGAGGGGTTCAAGACTACTTCAAGGATTGAGGGAGGGGAAGAGGAGAGTGGGGAGGAAGAGGGAGGAGCGAGGGAGGGGGAAGGGGAGGATAAGAGGGGGACATGAGGGGGTAGATCTCATGAGACTTAGGGGGGAAAGAACCTACTTGTGTAGGGGAGGAGGAAGAAGGAACCTTAGTGGAGGGGGAAGAAGAACTAAGAAAACTAAATATAAAGAAAGAAAAGAGGAAAATGAAGCAGGATTTGTACCTTCATGAGTATAATTCTGCTCAGACACTTGAGGAGGCCTATCCAAACATGTTTATGTCGGAGGAGGAAGGTCCTACTTTGTTGCTTGAACATCGATTGGTGATTTATTCTCTTCCATGTTTCCTTATTTTAACCCCTTTTTCCACGATAATTTTGGACCATTTTTAAGAAAGGGACATAATTTCTTGCACTGTGCCCAGGTATGGCCGATTTCATGGAATGCATAACACATGAAGGGAATCTTCCAGTAATCGGTGCTAGATTAGAGTACCAAACACTAAACACAAATTTCCCACTAGACCATCATGCACATTCACTTCAATGTGGATCTCGAACCATCTTCGGTCTTTCTTGTATTCCCCATTAAACTTGAGTTGCACCAATTTACCTAATTTTCCCTCAATAGCTTCTAATGCATCTCTGGTCCAAAACCCAAGTGGTAGTATAGGAAGGATGGCCCACACCCACATGGTGTTTATAGGCTTGTGTTTTGCATCAAATTTCATCGTTTAGTTGCAAAGAACCAACCTAGAGGGACCCCATGAACAAATTTTACTCAACACCAAGGGGAAATCTTCTACCGAGCGCAAAATGAAACATCACCAGCCCCTAACTAGAGTATGAAATTCGAGGGAGTAAACCAGGAGGGGTTTCAAGTTTGAGTCTACCCATCTCCCTAAGGATTCTTCATCTGAGACTTTACCCAAGAATTGTCTGACCAAGGTTCTTCTGCCATAATGAGCCACCTCTAAAACTTGAATGTCTCTACCTATGACCATCTAGAATTTTCTTGGTCTCTACCTAATGCAACAAGGTTTATTTTTGGATCGAGCTGCAACTTCCACATGAGAACATTATTTGATTGAGAGTCCATATTCGTGACTGAAATCCCTATTTTGCGAGGAATTAGAGAAGGGAGGGGAAATGGGTGGGGAATAGAGGGTAGAGGCCCACTTTTGAGGAAAATCATATCACCGAGGGGGATCAGATGGAGGGGAATCATGGGGGCATTAACACTAGAGAAAAATGGAGAGATGGTTGATTTATCAAATACTTGGGCACTGATGTGTGCTATAAAATCCTCTGACATGAAAAAGGCTCAGGTGATGTATGGGATATACCCATAGTCTAGAGCTTATTCCTCGTCAGCTTCCAATTACATTACCAGGACAGAAGGAATCCAGGGAGTGGGATCTAAGAGGGAAAAATTTCCTGTCAGACATCGAAGGAGGAGGGGAGACAGTCAGAGAAATAAGAAATCTGATAGAAATGAAAGGTAGAGGGGAAAGGGTGGGTATGTATCAGGCCTAGATCCCCACACACCTGTGGTCTATGACTAGAGCACCATGTGGTTAAAAACCTCAGAACTTAACCTCCAAACCGCAGACCCGATGGGGTCAAATATAAACATATTTTAAAGGAATTTTAATAACATTGAGCCATGAGTGCCAAATATTTTCCATTTTTCTCATTTATTTTGCATGAAATATAAATATCATTTTAGGATAAAAGTTGTAAAATTGATGTCAAATAAGATCTCAAAGGTATTTTCACATTGAATTGAGATTTTAATATAATACTTGTCTACATGTATCATCGAATTATCATATTTTCTAATTTTCTTAATTGTTTTTCTAAATGTAAAGAAAAATCTAAATTCATTTTACAACATAATATAGATGAGATGTATAACATTTGATCCAGGCAGAAATCGGTGGTCACCCACCTATTCCAATGGCTCAAAACATGGTTTCCACCTTGGTAGTTTTTCTATGGTTTTTCGGGTCCTGAACTTCCAGGGCCATTATGAGGCCCTAAATGATGTTTTTTGGGCATGACATCACCCAATCAATAATTAGAGGCATTGTCTGATGAAATATGTACTCCTTGGATAAAAAATTATGATGAGGTATAGAACTCCCCAAACAAATATCGTATGCAAAAGTTATGCCCTTGGGAACTTGACGCACCAAATACCCCCATCAGGGCCCACAAAATTTTTGGCATTTCATCTTCCAGGGTTAGGGTTTTGGATTTTATTTATGTTAAAAAGGCCTCTAGAGACTCATTGTAAACATCATCATATTATTGCGAATGAGCGTAGCCATCACATCTCTTCTTAGAGATAAGTTGCCACCATTCTAACGAGTCATTCACTCTGTAATTTTATAGTTTTTGTACATTATCTCATTAATAAAAATTGTGCATTACTGTACCTCTGTGTTTATTTCAATATTTATGTGTATCTCGCAATATCTCTATATATTTCATTGTTATATCTTCACCTTCATTTCGTTCTCAAAATAAATATGGATAAGTGGTATCAGATAAAGATGCTCATTGTTGTTTCTCAGTGCATGTCCCCAACGAGGTCAGGGTACATAGACTTGGGTCTTGATCAAGTTTCCCTTGAGGAAAACCACTCTCGTCAGTCCAAACGGCCTCCCATGGTGAAAGAAAAGAGAGACATGGTAGTAGAAGATCTCATCAAGGTGTTTCTCACAGAAGCCCTTGTGCAACAGAGGAACGAGATGTTGGAGAATTTTTCCCAAATCCTTCAACGATTTCTAACAATAATAGGCGTGTCTTTGTCAAGCAATCACTTTGGAGACACTACTCCATTCAAGGTGAAAGTTAATTTTTATATTCCCATATTGAAGGTCATATCGATGCAGATGATTTGGAAAAATGGTTGAATTTGCTAGAAGGTTATTTCTCAGTTCACAATTTTTACGACAGAGAAAAGATCACCTTTACGCTCCTCAAGTCTCTCCCCCATGTCAAACATTGGTGGGAAACTTACTGGGAGAAAAGTTCCATTGAGGAGTTTGGAATATTTGGGGCCGAGCCCACTTGATAATGTTTTATGGATGCGGTCAAGGAGCAATATTGCCCTGTGGGAAACTATGATGACTAGTACATGAGATGGACCACATTGCATCAAAGTGGGACCAAACAGTGTCGGAGTTCACAAATACCTTCCATACCTTGAACACCAAGATGCGTATCAAAGACTCTGAGTGACATCTAGTTCTGAAATATCGCGAGGCTCTACACAAGTACATCCAAATCAAAATGGAGTTTCTAGACATCTCATCACTAGGAGACACTTATAGATATGCTGTCAAAATCAAACATAAATTTAAGCAACAAAAAAATGGGAATTTGGGTCTGCAAATCCGTAACAACCAAAGTATGGTAAAGGAAACCCTAACTCACAGAACAATCATGACAACCATTCCAAGCCACAAGAAAAGAAAGGTAACGGGAAGACAAAGAAGGACACTGGGAAGTGGTGCGACTTCCATAAAATCCCTTGGTGAAACACCAATGAATGTCACTCGAAACAATAATTGGTGGTTGAGCTCAAAGAAAAAGAGCCTGACCCTGACTCAGACTCTGATTTAGACACTAATAAAAGGAGACATACAATTGATGTATGGGTTTCCAATCTTGTTCTGGTCATGAAGAAACAAGGAGCGATCCATGTGTGTGTTGATTATAGGAATATTAATAAGACTTTCCCTAAAGATAATTATACAACCCCTTTCATCGACCAAATCGTCGATGACTGTGCCAGAAGTGAAATATTCTCTTTGATGGACAGATTTTCCGGCTATAATCAGATAAATATTTTACCCGTGGATCAACACAAAACCACCTTTATTTGTCCTTGGAGTACCTTCATGTACCGTAAACTCCCTTTCGATCTCAAGAATGTTGGTGCGAATTTTCAAAGAGCCATGTCTTATTCCTTTCACGATATCAAGAATATTGTACAACCATATCTTGATGATTTACCAACACATTCCATGTGTCATCAAGATCAACCAACACACTTACAAACTATTTTCCTCCAGTGTCGGTATTACCATATACGATTTAATCCGCATAAATATGTTTTTTCTGTGGAGTCTGGATGACTTCTAGGATTTATTGTTTCGACACATGGGATCATAGTTGATCCGTTGAAGGTTGAATCCATCATCAATTTGCCTCCTCCTTCTACCTTATGCCAACTCCAAAGTTTGCAAGGGAAGGAAAACTTTCTACGACAATTCATTCCTAACTACGTCAAATTGATGAAAGGTTTCACTTGACTTCTTAAGAAGGGTCATGATTTTGTGTGGGATGACCCCACTAACAAATCATTTTACGCTTTGAAACTTGAATTAATCCGCACACCCCTATTATATACCCCAGATTACAGTCGAGATTACTTCCTATATCTAGCTTCTTTGGATCACACCATCACCATGGTTCTGGTCCAAGAGGATGATTCGCAAGACAAGCATGTCATTTACTATTTAATTCAGAGTCTTACGACCACCAAAATAAAATACATGCATGTAGAGAAATTGGCCCTGGCAACTATTCAAGTTGTCCAATGTTTTCGTCACTATATTTTATTGCGCAAGAGCATGATTATTTTTTATTGCAACCCTATGCAACATATCCTTCCACGACAATTGCTTGGGTGGAATACTCCAAATGGATTGTGATTCTACAGGAGTTTGAGAAATCCAAGTCAAAGAAAAATTTGGTCTTTGTTGAGTTGATATATGACCTTCCCTCTACTGGTACAAAAATGTGGCAGAAGATTCTTTTCCTAATGAATCTCTCTTTCTGATCAGTGCAGACAATATATGGTATGGAGATATCATCATTTATCTCCAAACCCAAACATTTTGGCCTGATATATCTCATGTATATTGTCGTCATATTCGGTATCAAGCCGATCAATATATTATTCTTGGTGATACCCTTTACTGTCATGGGATTGACTCTGTGCTTCGACGATGTCTAACATATGATGAAGCTGAGAAATCACTAAATGGATGTCATTCTGGAGCATGTGGCATTCATATGTATGGGTATGCCATTTCCCAAAATATACTACGAGCTGGTTACTTCTGGCCTTTACTTTTCAAGGATTGCATTCTCCCAGTTCAGAAATTCCATGCTTTTCAGACATATAATAATAAGATTTGATCTCATATTGCTCCTCTCTATATTTCTCCTAACCACACGATAGAGAGGAGCAGGATGAGATCAAATATTATTATTATATGTATGACAAGCATGGCATTTCTGAATTACAAGAATGCAATCCTTGAAAAGTGAAGGCCATAAGTAACCATCTCATAGTATATTTTTTGTAGGTGCATACCCAGACATATGACCACCACATGCTCCATAATGGCATCCATTTAGTGCTTTCTTAGCTTCATCGTATGTCAGACATCGTCGAAGCACAGAGTCAATCCCATGACGGTAAAGGGTATCACCAAGAATAATATATTGATGGGCTTGATACTGAATACGATGACAATATACATGAGATATATCAGGCCAAAATGTTTGGGTTTGGAGATAAATAATGATATCTCCATACCATATATTGTCTGAACTGATCAGAAAGAGAGATTCATCAGGAAAAGAATCTTCTACCGCATTTTTGTATCAGCGGCGGGAAGGTCACATATCAACTCAACAAAGACAAAAAAATTCTTTGACTTGGATTTCTCAAACTCCAAATCAAACTCCTGGAGAATCACAATCCATTTGGAGTATTCCTCCCCTAGCAATTTTCGTGGAAGGATATGTTGCATAGGGTTGCAATAAAAAACAATCATGCTCTTGCGCAATAAAATATAGTGACGAAAACACTGGACAACTTGAATAGCTACTAGGGCCAATTTCTCTACATGCATGTATTTTATTTCGGTGGTTGTAAGACTCTGAATTAAATAGTAGATGACATGCTTGTCTTGCGAATAATCCTCTTGGACCAGAACCATGGCGATGGTGTGATCCAAAGCAGCTAGATATAGGAAGTAATCTCAACTGTAATCTGAGGGATATAATATGGGTGTGCAGGTTAATGGAAGTTTCAAAGCATCAAATGCTTTGCTAGCTGTGTCATCCGACACAACATGACCCTTCTTAAGAAGTTGAGTGAAACCTTTCGTCAATTTGACATAGTTAGGAATGAATCATCATAGAAAGTTTACCTTCCCTTGCAAACTTTGGAGTTGGCGTAAGGTAGAAGGAGGAGGCAAATTGATGATGGCTTCAACCTTCAACTGATCAACTATGATCCCTTGCGTCGAAACAATAAAGTATAGAATTCATCCAGAATCCACACAAAAAACAAATTTATGCGGATTCAATTGTATACAATAATATCGACAGCGGAGGAAAATAGCTCGTAAGTGTGTTGGGTGATCTTGATGACGCATGGAATGCATCGGTAAATCATCAAGATATGGTTGTACACTATGTTTGATATTGTGAAAGGCACAAGACATGGCTCTTTGAAAAGTTGCATAAGCATTCTTGAGACCAAAAGGGATTTTACGGTACATGAAGGGGTACCCCAAGGACAAATAAAGGCAGTTTTGTGCTGATCTGTGAGTAAAATATTTATCCGATTATAGCTAGAAAATATGTCCATCAGAGAGAAGATTTCGCTTCTGGCACAATCATCGACGATCTGGTCGATGAAAGGGGTTGGATAATTATATTTAGGGAAAGTCTTATTAATATCCCTTTAATCAACACACACACAGATCATTCCTTTTTTCTTCATGACTAGAACAAGATCGGAAACCCAATCAGTCAATGCTATAGGGTAGATAAAATCGGTTTTAAGAATTTTTTCAACTTCAAGCTTGATCGCGATGAATTTTCATGGGGAACTGGGTGAAGTCATTGTCGAACGGGCTTAGCGTTAGGCTATGTCTTGATTTCATGTACAACAATATCTGGGTCAATTCCAAGAATTTCTTCGTAACTCCAAGAAAATACATCACAAAATTCTTGGAAAAGGGCCTTGTAAGTTTGAATCTCATCGAGAGAACATGAGGCACCTATGTGAATATTTTCCACAATTATAGGCTTAATCGAAATATATAAAGGGATAGTGGGTGAAATATTTCCCAAGTTTCCTTCATACCAAACATCACATGTTGGTTTGGAAACTGGAGGGAGATTAACGGACAGTTGTGAAATCCGTTGGTACTCTCAATAGTCTTAGGTTTGAGGAAGAGGATACAACGATGATGTCCATCATCCCATGATATGTCTTCCACAGACATAACTACCATGATGGTTTCATCAGTTTGAAATATCACGTGAAATGGACCAGGAGACATATCAAAGGGAGAGTGAGAGGAAGGAGATGTCGATTGAATAGTGTGATAAGCCAATTTGACTAGACTTAGTGGCATTTGGTTGCCATAACGATGACATTCTTCTAATATAGTTACTATCCAAGGGTCATATGACTCAGGGATTTTGCCAATACTGGTCGAAATCATGTTAATAGAAGCGATAAGAGGAGGAGGAACATCGGGTGGTGGAATGGAGAAAGTTCCCATTAATGATGAATCTTTCAAAAGACCCACACCGACATTATTGTAACTAGGAGGTGTTTTTTATATGAAAGGTACATTACTAGTGCGTGAATCAGAACTAAAAAAAAATGAGCTAATCTATTGTAACCAATTTACCTTGGTGATGGAAATGTATTAGATAGAAAAGTGTAGAGACAACTGCTTGCATAGCATCAATCCAACTATGACCAAGTAAGAGGTTGTAATCAAGAGGTTCATAGAACACTTCGACCTCAATAATAATCGATTTTCCTTCTAATGCAATAGATAATGCAGGAAGTACACCATAAGGTTTATACCCTATACCATTAAAATATTTTAATGTGTTATGTGACTCGGTAAGGTAAGGAGATCCAATGGATTTCCAACAGGTGACATACATTATGCAAGTTGAAGCCCCTTCATCAACAACTGTTCAAAAAATATTCTTTGTTTCCACAATTACTTGAAAAGCTAATTGATGAGGGAGTCTTGGGATGTGATCTTCCAAGTCAAATATTATCAAATTCATATCAGTAGGATTGATTCCACCAATAGCCTTTAACAGGCCCTTCCATTGTGTGGGAAAAATTTGAAGGACTTTGAGAGTTGACATCGCATATGGTGCATGGGAAATATCTTCTACAATACTGTGGTTTTGAGTTGCACGTGCATGTGGGTTAAATGACGACTTATGAATGATGCCCTTAGGAGGCAGACATATTATTGTATCAGGATTAGGTCATTTGATATGAAGAGAACCATTGGGAGGCGGAGTTGATGTAGGAGGTTGATCTTCAACCTTCTCTTTATAATGAGAATAATCTTTAGTTCGAGTGGTGACTGCAACATCATCTTTCTTTGAAGTAGTACAAATAAGCACATAAGAATTGGTAGAGGGAGAAGGTTGGTCATGAATAACCAGTTAGGCTTGTTGTTGAGAAGGAAAAGGTTGTGAAAAAATGGCAGGCATAGGGGGAGTTTGATGTAAAAGAATCGCTCCAACTCAGCATAAGCGCCAGCCAGCTAGCACATCTAGTGTGCATTCATGAAAGGGAGAGGTGCAACCCTCTCGTTTTTCAAAATTTGAAATTTGAATTTAATGTTGTAAGGCTGATAGAGACCAGATCATGCCTTTGTACAGGTAGTGGTTGAGGTTTCCTTTAATGGTTACCTGTAGCTAAGTCCAGATTAGTCAGGTCTGCGACATCCATTTATGTAATGTAGCCGTAGGAGCCGCTCCGTGATAGCGATAGCTCAGAGACGGTGGTTGAGGATAAGCTCATGGGAGACCTCATTTTGTGAAGAGGAAGTTAGAGAATAATAGGACTCAGGGAGAGAGATAGGAGGAGAGAACAAAGTAGAGACGTCTCGAGAGAGATGAGACTTGTTACAGTCCAGCCTTTGTAAACACCTTGTATAGGCATTTTTGAATTAATAGAAGAACAATTTTTCCTGCCCTGAATTGTCTGTATGTGTTTGCATGTTTGTATGCATTTCGTGTTTTGAATGCATAACTGGTGAAGCATTTCATAAGTTTCAATTTCTTCCTATCTTGGAGTTTCCAAGTGCAAGGAGTGCACATAGTCCGCAAGGTGTGCATTGACAGAGGTGAGACAACCTCAAGAAATCTCAAGAGGGATAGCGTTGAACCTTCATCAACAGAGGTGTAAGGAGTGCACAGGAAGGAACTCTATTTCGAGTTCAGAGTGAAGAAGTGTCAAGGAGAGACACTTACAGAGTTGTTGAACACTCTGTAGGCTCTACAAGGTGTGCATTGAGCAGAGGAATGTCGGGTGGGCATAAGGAGTTTTCTTTTCCAGAAAACTTCTCGAATATGAGTTATTCGAAATCTCAGGAGCACCAGGAGTGTGCAAGAGTGGGCTTGTTCTAAGTCCATAAGCTCAGAAGAGAAAGCGCAAGAAGAACATGCACAGAGAAAACCTTTCGAGGTTTCTGAGTTGACAAAGATCAGGAGGGGAAGTGTTTCTATAACGCAGACGAGACCCAAAGGAACCAGGCTCACAAGAGGAAGAGTCGAAGGTGGAGACCTTCGAGACTTAGAAAATCTTCTAAGTCAAAAAGCCAAGAAAGCTCAGGAGGAAGAGCACAATTTTCATTGGATTGACACTAGGAAGAAAGATCCGGACCATTGAATCTATGTCCAGGCAGCAGCAGGAGAGCGCGTAAGGAGGTCAAATCTGGACTGTCAAATCTAGCACCAAGGATCGATAGTCGTCGGATCCGGGAGAAGGTGTAAGGGGTTTAATCCCCAGGAAGCCACATAGAAGGGTAGAATGGACAACAGAAACTTTGAGGGAGAAGTGTTGAGTTTCCGTGAGCCATTGGATCCAGAAAATGTGCGCGAGCTTTAAACCTCGTAACAACAGAAGGAAGAGGACTCGCCAAGTCCCAAAAGCATCAGGACCATCCATTTTGGAGGACAGGTGGCAGAGATCTGGATCATTTCGCGAATTCGAGGTTTGTGAGTTTGGAGGGTAGACCAAAGTCTTGGTTTCGCAAAGTCCCGAGTTGCGAGGATCGGGGAAGGAGATCCAAACCATTGGATCCAAGCCATGGGAGAACCATTGGATCAGAACCTCTGTGTGGTATCATGTATCGACGGTTGAAAGAGTTTCTTTTCGACCGCAGAAGTCCCAAAGTGCAGAGCGCCGAGGGCTCATGCGAACACGTGGCACATCCGTTAGGTGAGGACTGCGTGGTTGACAGGTGGCATAAAAAAAAATTCCCAGAGAAAGGTGGAAGAGGGTGACAGGTGGTGGATACAGGTCACCTTGGAAGGAGCCAACCCATCGCTGACCTTTCATGTTTCATGGTTTCGCAAAGGAGGAGCATGAGGGTTCAACACTCCAACTCATGAAGTCATGAGTTGTGAGTAGTGCTAAAGGAGTCAACCCATCGCTGACTTATTATGTTTCGGGATTTCACAAAGGAGGATCACGAGGGCTCAACACTCCAACTCGCGAAATCGCGAGTTGCGAGTAGTGCTAGCACTTAGCCCTAGCTGGTGGTTATGTGTGGAAGGTGCTAACAAGGAGAAGCCATACCCGTATTGCATCTCAGGTATCGACATTTGGAGAAAGAGGAGTTGAGGGTCTTCGACTCACGAACTAGCGAGATCGCAAGTCACGAAGGGTGCTTGCGCTAAGGCAAGGTTGTGGTTGCATGGGGATGTAAGGCTCGCGCCTGGTATTAAGTTGCATAGGTTGGGTTTTCATGAAGGACCTATGGATTCATTCAAAGGGTTCCAACAGGAGCCCGAAAGCCATTTCGTCTCAAAATAATATCGATCCAGAGACTGAGAGGTTGCAGAAACCTACTGAGGTAGGGGGTCTGCATCAAGTGGTATCATAGCAGATTTTTGTCTATAGATTTTAGACAAAACAGAAAGAGGATATTGTTACTTTGTTCACAGACAAAGGAGAGATAGTGGGAGAAATTCTAGTAACATCCAGTGGAATCAGAAGCAGAGATTCATCTGTATACAACAGGTGAAGGAAGCAGGGTGTTAAAGCTCTGTGGTGATTGTTGCAAGGTGTGTAGCAAATGATAGACATCCAGGCGAGTTGTAGGAGGACATGGAGATTCTCTCAGACGTAGAGTGATCCATATGCTTGCCAGGAGGGTAGGTGAAAGATGGAAATGTCTATTGAAGGCCATGAGCATGGTGGAAGAGGATACCACTAACAGAAAACCAAGGCAGAGATTGACAAGGAACTCACTGAGATAAGAGAGAGAATGGAGAAGCTTGCATTAATAATGCAATAGAATGCAGAAGCATGTTGGGTGTATAAATGGCCCATGAAAAAGAAGGTGAAGTGGCCAGTCAAGGAGTTGTTGGCCAAAAGACAACAAAGGCTATTGAAAATATGGCTAAGGTACACTGAAAGCCTCAGTGACACAAAGCCGATTTGAATCTGTGAGCCAGAAGCTGGGAGAAATCTCAGTGATGATGAGGAGGAGAGATCACTGGAAGATATCGTAAACCGTCAGGTGGGAAGAAGTGAACTTTCGAGTTGCTAGGTGGGCAATGGGAAGAGATCAGCAGAAGGTTTCACATACTGCCAAGGGGGCAGTGGTGAAAGTTCAGATTGCCAACTGGGCAATGAGATGGGATCATACGATCTCATAGACTGCCAGGTGGGCAGCAGAAAATTCCCAAATTGCCAGGTGGGCAGGGGAAAAGAAGTGAGATTGTCTGAAAGTCTCAGGGACTCAAGAGTGAGTTCAAGTCAGCAAGGAGTGTTGATAAGTGAAGATTCATGTGGTTTCGCAGACCATGTGAATGGAGATGATGACAAGTTAAAAACTTGCACCATCCAGAAGGAGGATCAAAAGAGCATTCTGATGGTTGGGGGAATTCGGGTATTCCTACCAGATAGCCCAATTGAGGCAAGAGAATGTGTTGAAGATGCAGTAATAGCAGGAGGACAACCAACATAAACTGTCAAGGAGGAATAAGTGGAGCAGACACTGACGTTTTCCCAAGAAGCAGAAGATGAGCATTCGACAGAATGGCTCAAAATTTTCAACCAAGAAGCTGGACAGGAAATCACTACAGTACTGGAAGCTACAGAAGAAGAAGAAGAAGAAGAGGAAGCAAATAACATGGATTTTGCTGACCTGTGTGAATAATTGGAAGCCCTGGAGAAGAGGGTGATAGTGCAAAGCTTGCACATCCAACAGATCAAGTTAGAGACAGATGGAGAAGCATACCAGCCCCAGGAGTAGCTGGAAAAAGTTGGACTTGAGCCAACACAAGGAGAGGTGACAATCCAACTATCACAGGAAGAAGCTGAGCAACAACTCAGTAATGAGACTGCAAAGATGGAGTCTGCAGCAGAGTGGCCACTTAGTGCCACAAAGAGAGATAAATATGGCAGGGGAGATTGAGAAGATTTGCCCACTGAGAAGATAGAAGTGCAGCAGAGAAGACTGCATACAAAGAGCTAGCCAGTTGAGAAACTGGAAGAGGTAATTGAATAAATCATAAGGTTGATGTCGAGTTCAGTAGAAGAGACCGCCAGCAATGAGAAGCTGAGTAGAAGGGAGCCTGCAAGAGCAGCAAAGAAACAACAACAACAACAACAACGAAGCAGAGTAGCAGATGGACAGCTCCACGGGAAAGTTTGGTATCCAGGTGGATTTCAACACTGGAGAAGAGGAGCTCATGATTTTTCCAGCTAAGGAGTATGATGCAAGAGCATCTCTCCAACTCAGCATAAGCACCAGCCAACCAGCACATCCAACACGCATTCATGAAAGGGAGAGGCGCAACCCTCTCATTTTTCAAAATTTGAAATTTGAATTTAATGTTGTAAGGTTGATAGAGACCAGATCATGCCTTTGTACAGGTAGTGGTTGAGGTTTCCTTTAATGGTTACCTACAGCTAAGTCCATATCAGTCAGGTCTGCGACATCCATTTATGTAAAGTAGTTGTAGGAGCCGCTCTGTGATAGTGATAGCTCAGAGACAGTGGTTGAGGATAAGCTCATGGGAGCCCTCATTTTGTAAAGAGGAAGCTAGAGAATAATAGGACTCAAGGAGAGATATAGGAGGAGAGACTAGAGCAGAGAGGTCTCGAGAGAGAGCTGAGACTTGTTACATTCCAGCCTTTGTAAACACCTTGTATAGGCATTTCTGAATTAATAGAAGAGCAGTTTTTCCTGCCCTAAATTGTATGTATGTGTTTGCATGTTTTTTTGCATTTCGTGTTTTGAATGCATAACTGGTGAAGCATTTCATAATTTTTAATTTCTTCCTGTCTTGGATTTTCCGAGTGCAAGGAGTGCACATGGTCCACAAGGTGTGCATTGACAGAGGTGAGACAACCTCAGGAAAGCTCAAGAGGGATAACGTTGAACCTTCATCAGCAAATGTGCAAGGAGTGCACAGGAAGGAACTCTATTTCAAGTTCAGAGAGAAGAAGTGTCGAGGAGAGACACTTACACAGTTGTTGAACACTCTGTATGCTCTGTAAGGTGTGCATCGAGCAGAAGAACACTAGGTGGGCATAAGGATTTTTCTTTTCCAGAAAACTTCTCGAATCTAAGTTATTTGAAATCTCAGGAGCACCAGGAGTGTGCGAGAGTGAGCTTGTTCTAAGTCCATAAGCTCAGAAGAGAAAGCGCAAGAAGAAAGCGCATAGAGAAAACATTTCGAGGTTTCTGAGTTGATAAAGATCAGGAGGGGAAGCGTTTCTATAACGGAGACAAGACCCAAAGGAACCGGGCTCACAAGAGGAAGAGTCGAAGGTTGAGACCTTTGAGACTTAGAAAATATTCTAAGTCAAAAAGCCAAGAAATCTCAGAAGGAAGAGCACAACTATTGTTGGATCGGCACTAGGAAGAAATATCCAGACCATTGAATATATGTCCAGGTAGTAGGAGGAGAGCGCATAAGGAGGTTAGATCTGGACCGTCAGATCTGGCACCAAGGATCGATAGCTGTCAGATCTGAGAGAAGGTGCAAGGGGTTTAATCCTGGGGAAGCTACACAGAAGGGTAGAACGGATGGTAGAAACTTTGAGGGAGAAGTGCCAAGTTGTTGTGAGCCGTCGGATCTAGAAAAGGTGCGTGAGGTTTAAACCTCGTAACAACAGAAGGAAGAGGAATCGTCAAGTCCTGAAAGCATCAAGACCATCCATTTTGGAGGACAGGTGGCAGAGATCTGGATCATTTCGTGAATTCGAGGTTCGTAAGTTTGAAGGGAAGACCAAATTCTTGGTTTTGCAAAGTCCCAAGTTGCGAGGAGCAAGGAAGGAGATCTAGACCGTTGGATCCAAGCCATAGGAGAACTGTTGGATCAAAAGCTTCGTGTGGTATCGCGTATCGGGGGTTCAGGGGTTGAAATAGTTTCTTTTTTACCGCAGAAGTCATGAAGTGTCGAGCGCCGAGGGATCGTGTGAACACGTGGCACATCCGTTAGGTTGGGACCCTGTGGTTGACAGGTGGCGTAACAACAAATGCCCAGAGAAAGGTGGAAGAGGGTGATAGGTGGTGGACACACGTCACCTTGGAAGGAGCCAACCCATCGCTGACCTTTCACATTTTGGGGTTTCGCAAAGGAGGAGCATGAGGGTTCAACACTCCAACTCGCGAAGTCATGAGTTGCGAGTAGTGCTAAAGGAGTCAACCCATCACTGACTTATCGCGTTTCAAGATTTCGCAAAGGAGGAGGACGAGGGCTCAACACTCCAACTCACGAAGTCGCGAGTTGCAAGTAGTGCTAGCACTTAGCCCTAGCTGATGGTTATGTGTGGAAGGCGCTAAAAAGGAGGAGCCATACCCGTATCTCATCTCTGGTATCGATGTTTGGAGAAAGAGGAGATGAGGGTCTTCGACTCACGAACTCGCGAGATCGTGAGTCACAAAGGGAACTTGGGCTAAGGCAAGGTTGTGGTCACATGGGGATGTAAGGCTTGCGCCTGGTGTTAAGTTGTGTAGGGCAGGTTTTCATGAAGGACCTGTGGATTCGTTCAAAGGGTTCCAACAGGAGCCCGAAGAGCCATTTCAGCTCAGAAGAAGATCGATCCAGAGACCGAGAGGTCGCAGAACCCTGCTAAGGTAGGGGGTCTGCATCAGAGTTCCATTTCCTTGGAGGAATCGAGTGACTTATGCATGTCTCAGACAATATTTCGTGTAATGGTCCTTGCCACAAATAAGGAAATGATAACAAGGTTTTATCTTTTATTTATCATCAACATGTTGAGTTTTTGGTTTATCTAGTTGTTGATTATTAATTTTATCCTCCTTATTCTTACCCTTCCCTTTCTTTTTATTTTGAGATTTGTTGGTAGTTGTAGACTGGACCATATTTACCTCAGAGGTTTTACTGGGAGAGGCCACAGGAGGAGTGGGATTTTGTACACTGGTAGTAGTAGGTTTGAGATTGGAATGATTGATTTTTTTTGTGTGAGTCTCTATATGAAAAGTTCCAATCACACCATCAACAACATGAGATGCTACCAAAAGCATTAGGGTTGGATTTGTAGACGGGTGAGGAGCGTCAGGGATCAATTCATACAATGTGCATGCTTGAGAATAAACGAGATCCAAATATTGGACACGACTGATCGTTTGTTCTTCAGTGATGACACCCCCCATGGAAACATCATGAGTTATAGGACCGATGAGTGACTTTGTGAACTACTCATTCAATAATAGATCAGGAAGAGGAACTTTTATTAATCATTGTCTCCTCCTCAACTCATGAATATGATCTGAGATGTGGGTAGAAGAGTATTTCTTAATGAAATTAAAATTTCCATTCTTGTCTCATACCGTATCAACATTTGGTAATGTGTCAATAAATCCATGGATAAGGTATTGAAATCATTGAATAAACCTCTCGAAAATTTGATGTACCCTTTGGCAGTCAAACCCGTAAGAGTGCGTTGGAAAAGACGTAGTTGTATGGAGTCATCCATCAAGGAGTTGGATGAACACCAAAGATGAAAAGTCCTGACATGATTGTTTGGATATTGTCCCAACTGTCTGTCAAACTTGGGAATGTATGATGGTAATTTAGCAGGTATAACCGGCCATAAAGGTGAATGTAAGATAGGATCATTCAGAATTCTAGACAAATACGATAAATCCTAAGTAGCTAGAAATGGAAATTGTCTGTTAACTTGAGGAAAGTGATAAATTTGGGGATGTAATATTGTAGGTATACCAATAGGACCATAATCCGTTTGCAAATAGTTAGATGGTCCAGTCAAATTTGATTGAGGAGGATTTTGAGTCAAGTAGCCAACATTAGCATGTTGATTTGGCATGCCACCTTGGAAAGGGGCATTGGATTGAAAAGATTGACCCCAGGTAGGATTTACAGTGCCTGGAAAAGGCTGCCCGGGATAAGAGGGTACAAAAGAATTTGTTTGAGTAGCTTTCCCCCTGGGAAGTTGTTGATTTCCTTGAAAAGGAAAATTCCAAGTTTGGGTTTGTAATCTAGGCATAGATTTCCTGCAAACTAGATTGTGTCCCCCAAATTGGGGTTGTCGCCCAACTTGGGGTTGACCCCCAGATGAGTATCCTCCAATAGGAAGTTGAAAACCAAAAGTAACAGGATGATTTGTGCCTCCAAGCAGATTTGAGCTACTTGGTCCAGGAATATTAGATCCTCTAGGTGGTACAGGAAGATTAGGTCCTCCAGATAGACCCAAGGTAGAGTTAGGAATAAAACCTATAAGAGCATTATACCTAGGTGGAAAAAAAGACTAGGTCCTCTAGATGGACCTTGGGTAGGATTAGTAATAGAACAAAGAGAATTATACCCAGGTGGAAGTGACAGATTCGGTCTAGACGAAAGTGGTGTTCCAATAGGAGCTTGAATTGTTACCGAACTTTCGACAAAAAAAGGTGCAACTTGCGGGACTATGGTAGAGCTAGTGAACTGACTAGGAAGAATTGTATGTGTACCAACCAACAACGGGTCTGAAACCATAAAAATATTACTTGTCATTCCAGTAAAATGATTTGGAGGTAGTGTATAAGAAGTAGAAGTAACATGTATGTGTGGTGATGTAGGTTGGTTTAGACTCATACCTAGTTTATCAAAGATATCACATCCTGAGGGAGTTCTCCACAAAGAATAGACTGGAATTGAACTAGGATTAAATATTCCAAAAGTTTGAACATGGGTTCTAAATGCTCCACTAGGAAATGGTGGTTCATCCACGACGCACTCTACAAAAGGTCCTGAAGGTATTATGGGATAATCTTCAACAACAATGTCTCCAGAAGAGTTTATTCTAAGAAAAATAGGGTATTGGGAATCAATCAATAGTGGTTTGACAGGGAGCGATGGTTCGATCAATGGAGTAGAACTCCCAATCTAAGAGGATTCGTCGTTATTGACAAATCCTTCAGGAGAAGGACCCTATGGTGAATTAGGAAGCAAGGGGGCATATTCTTTTGATTCTTCTGGAGGCAATCCTTGCATCCTATGTAAACGATGAGGGTCGATGTTGGCCACACCCAATAAATAATAAAAAAGATCTATGGCCAACTAGAGAAGACATACAACATTCACTAATAAAATCTAGGTATCAAGCATACAAACAAACCTTCTTATTTCGAAATCACTAGTTGGTGATGGAATCCAGTGTCGTGAGATCAAGACAAGAAGGGGTTGGGATAGAGTGGGTGGAAAAGTTATGTTGAAGGTCTACTTAATGGACTTACACCCTGGTGTAAGCTCCCACAAACTATCATGGGTATACCCTCCAAGGAGCTCGAGTGAGTTTAGCCAACGTTGATTCTAGATACCATGAAGACTTTCCCCTCCACAATCACCTCATGTAAATACCCTAAATATGTAGGCTACTAAGGTTACCAAATACGAAAATGATGCCTGGGAAGCATTCGACAGTCTGATATACACACAAGGGTGTTAGATTTTAAGCTATTATTAGGTTTCTTTTCAATTCACTAGATAACCATAGCATAGATAGGATCACTGAGAAATACACAATCACAAGAGACACATCATTTATCCTGGGAAACCCTCATGGGGGAGAAAACCCAACAAAAACTTCCTTAATATAGATAGCCAATACAATTCCAAGAGAATAAACCAAACCCTACAGAAAGTCCTCTCCAAGTAATGTGCCCCTCTCTCTCTTCCTTCTTCTCCAACTACAACTCCAAACTTGCACTCTGGATGATCAAGTGAGTGAGTGAACAAATGAGGCACTGCCTCCTTTATTTATACAATCTGATAGGTGCTGAAAGGATGTGACTTTTCACTGGCAAGGTTGACTTCTCCTTCTGGGTGGTTATAACCACTTCAATTAATTTCGAGGGCCGACTTCTCATTATGCATATTACAATTAGGGTTTGACCAATCCGTAAAAGGGGATTTGTTCATTTACAATGCCCGACATGATCAATCCACAAAAGGAGATTGATCTAATGAATAATACATCAATAATAAAATAGAATACTCTTTGTAGTTATAATATTTCAACACTCCCCCTTAACAAGAAGGGTATTCTACAACATCACCAGGAGAGAGAGAGGGAAACATCATCAAAAAAATCTTGGAACATTCATTGGCATATCTATAAATCATCGGAAGTGTTTCTCATCATCATTGTTCATAACATGGAGCTAGAGTAGCATCATCATCCTCATCAGCATGAGGCTAAAGTAACATCATCATCATCATTAGCATGAGGCTAAAGTAACATCGTCATCATCTTTAGCGTGAGGCTAAAGTAATATCATCAACATCTTTAGCACGAGGATAAAGTAACATCATTATCTTCAACATTAAGGCTGAAATAACATTATCATCATCATCTTCAGCAAGAAGCTGAAGTGGCATCATCCTCATCATCTTCAGCAAGAAGATGAAGTGGCATCATCATCATCATCTCCATCAACATGGATTAGTATAACACTAATACATCATCATCATCATCATCATCATCATCATCTCCATCAACATGGATTAGTATAACACTAATACATCATCATCATCAATAACAACACAAGGCTGATACAACATCAACAACAACAATATGAAAGCACAAAGGCTGGAGCATCATCAACATCAACACTAGGCTAAGAATCTTCAGCATGAAGCTGACATCACAACATGAGGTTGTAAACACAACATCATCAACACAAGGATAGAATCACAACACGAGGCTGACAACACATCATCAACACGAAGCTCGCATCACAACATGAGGCTAGAAACACATCATCACAGCATGAGGCTGGCAACACATCATCATAGCATGAGGCTGACACATCCTCATAGCACGAGGCAGGCACATCATCACAGCACGAGGCTGGCACATCATCACAACATGAGGCTTGAACATCATCACAACATGAGGTTGTCACATCATCACAACACGAGGCTGGCACATCATCACAATACGAGGCTGGCACATCATTATCATGAGGATGGCATCACAACACTAGGATGGCACATCATCAACACGAGGCTAGCATCACAACACTAGGATGGAACATCATCATCATGGGGATGGCATCACAACACTACTCCCCCTTTTAAGGGAGGTCCTTTTGGACTACACCAATCTTATCTCGAAAGTGCTCAAAATCTACACGAGATAGAGGCTTGGTCAACATATCAACAACCTGTTCATCCGTGCTAACATACTGGATCTTTATGGCTCTTCTCTGCAACATATCATGAATGAAGAGATACAGTATCTCTATGTGCTTCAACTCATCATGGAACACAAGGTTCTCCATCATCTTTATACAAATCTGGTTATCACATAAGATCACGGTGGCTTCCATCTCCAGATCAAATAGATCTATCAACAACATCTGAATCCATACGGCTTCACAACTAGAGAAACATGCAACAATGTATTCCTCTTTTGCTATAGTTGGAGCAATGATGAATTGTTCCCTACTCTGCCATAAATTCATGGCTGACCTCAGACTGAAACAACATCCTAAAGTGCTATTTTTATCAGAAGCACTTCTAGCTCAATCTGAATCAGTGTAACCACTCAGTCTGAAGTCATGATCTCTAGTATAATAGAGACCAAAATCCAACGTATCCTTAAGGTATCTCATCATATGTTTTGCAGCAACAATGTGAACATGTCTGGGTTCTACCAGATACTGACTCAAGGAAAAACATATATCTAGTGTGGAATTCGTTAGATACATCACTGAACCAATAATCTGTGTGTACAAAATAACATCAACCAATTCTGACGAGGTATCTACCAGGAGCTTCAACTTCGTTTCCATGGGTGTGTACATGGATTTACATTTCAACATGTCAAACCTCTTCATTTTAATTGCACACTTCCCTTGGTTAAGGAGAATCTTCTCCGTGCTCTGCCAAACTTCAAGACCTAAGAGATAATACATTTAGGTCTTCCGTCAAACTATGTACCGAGCTTCTTCTACAATATGTGATGATATTTTCTTCATCTTGTCAAGAATACATCATCTACATATAGTAGTAACATCACTGGCTCATCATTCATAACCTTGAGATAAAGGTTAGAATCAACTTTACTCTTGGTAAAGCCCAAGCTTGCCGGGACACTATCAATTCTTCCATACCAAGCTCTAGAAACTTGCTTCAACACGTACAAAGCCTTCTTCAACTTGAGGACCTGAGTCTTTCTATCTTCAACTTCAAATCAAATTTTCTCATTACATTGTACCAATTTGGTACACTTGCTCAACTGCAACTCAATATGCACAATCATGTGCTAGCTCTATGTGCTCTCTACAAGGCACTATCTGTCTCACTGCTTGACAGTATGTTCTCTCCTTTTTCTGCAACTATTCATTCTGGAACTGGTACTTTGCACCTGCACCTGCTCTATAACTGAGAATGGTTTCTCCATTCTCACTGTGATTGCTGAATTCTGGGAGTAAATCCTCTACTCCATCATGGAAACAACTTCATCTGAGAGTGGCTCAATAACTAATATTGAAGGTAGCTCTTCTTATTTCATGGAGGTAACTCTATATTTCATTGTAGTCATGTCTCCATGACCCAACTAATGTAATGCACCAACTGCCACTCAATTTAAAATATGGGTATTTCTCCCCCTGCATCTCATACTATATATGAATCATGGTTGTTCTAGTTGTCTTCATAAATATTTTAACCATTTCTTCAATTACTGGAGTAAGTGTCTCATCATAGTCTTCTCCCTCTTGCTGGGAGAATCCTCTAGACACACATCAAGATTTTATACATCTGCAACATGCTTGATTTGTATAGATCAATCTTGGAATTCAATATCGACTTCTCTTCTAGTCTCATGAAAGAATCCATATCCCAGTCTTTCTAACTGGCTTCCTTCTCTGTTACTAAAACAAGGGAATCTTCCTAGGAGATTTCATATCTCCTAGAAGTTTTTGAAGCCATGATCTAGTCTTCTCACGACATCTATCTCCTAGTCCTGGAAGTTGTCTCTTCTTCTGATCCTTTCTGAGATCAAACTTACTCTCGATTTCTTTTGAGTCTAGAAGGACTTCATTATCTCTTACAGGGTATACTTGGTGTTAAATACCAAGTCTAAATATGAAATACTGATTCAGGCTTCAAACAAGTTCTGCTTCCCATCAAGGTGACTTCATTAACCTTTGAACAATTCTGTTGTGAGATCTTGTTCTAATGTTCTGTCATCCTTGGAGCCTTCTGCTCCTTCTAATCAATATTCATATGAGATACTCTGAATCTCAAAAGATAGCTTCTTCTTCATCTTATTTGGTACATTAGTGTATATGGTCATGTTCATAGTTTGCTTCATATCTCATCTAATATGTTCCCTTCTGCAACCTTCACTATAGCTTCCTCAAGGTTATCACCTGTGACCTGAAACAAGGTCAACAAAACAACAAACAAGAATAATACTCTTTTGATAATAGTATATAAAACAAAAACATGAATAATCATAACAATAGCTCCTTTAGAGATATCACTTGTGACCTATCTGAAGCAAAGATCAAAGTAAGAAAAACAATACAAAATGAGGTCAACACTCTTCTAGTGTTGTGATCAAACATTCCTCCATGGTAACTTGGAATCAACACAAGAAGTTTCTCCTAGAGGAGATGTTAGTTGTATTTGTTACATTAAACATTTATCTCAATATGCTCACTTGCTACCAAGTATAATAATTTTCAAAGACTTCTACCTCAACTATAATGTTTACTTGTAAAGGGGTAGTTATCAACTTGTCATGTGCAACTTTGAATCTTATCAACTTAATTAATCAAACTTGGAACCTGGAGCCTTGTCTTCAAGAATGAGTGTGTTGCTTTTCTTCCAAGTCTCCTTCACTGAAGATGATGAGTGCTTTCTTCAACCTGTCTTTTGTACTAGGACAATATAATATCTTGACAAAAGGTTGGGTTAGAGAATAAAATCTATGATCTCAACTTTAATCCATCTAATACCTTGCCTTTAATTTTGACCAAAGGTTAGTATGATGGTCATATCTTCAACATGCAACCTAGATCAAAATAATTTCATAAAAAATAGATGCATATTAGAATAAGCAAACCTGGGTTGCATTATTCCTCTGAATGTGTTGGATCTTGAGATCCTTCTAGATCTATGGCAAGAGATTCCTTCTCCAACTCTTAAGAACTTCAAGGGTGACTGCAACTAGTACTACAACTGATACTTCAACTGATACTGCAACTGATTCTGAAACTGCAACTTAGGGTTTTATGAGGAAACCCTATTTTTTCAAACTTCAAATTTTTAAATTCTGATCCAGGGGCTAGATGCACTGAGTTGAGGCGAGTAAACTGGTACAGTTAGATTTATGAAAATCCAAAATTTTCCCCCTCAAACTTGACCGGCAGATTTCTAGACTTGTGCTTCTAGTTTTCTGGTGCTTCTAGTTTTCTGGTACTTCTAGTTTTTTGGTGCTTCGAGTACCGATGAAAACTAGGGTTTCACTTTCTGAGAGTTCTATCCACTAAAAAGGTGCGTTGAAGGTGCCAAAGAGTTACTTGGGCTAGGGCACACTTTTCTAGATGACTTTTGGGCTGAAGATGCACTGAGTTGAGGCGAGTAAACTGGTACAGTCAGATTTATGAAAATCCAAAATTCCCCCCCTCAAACTTGACCAACAGATTTCTGGACTGGTGCTTCTAGTTTTTTGGTACTTCTGGTTTTCTGGTGCTTCTAGTTTTCTGGTACTTCTGGTTTTTTGGTACTTTTGGTTTTCTGGTGCTTCTAGTTTTTTGGTACTTCTGGTTTTTTGGTACTTCTGGTTTTCTGGTGCTTCTAGTTTTCTGGTACTTCTGGTTTTCTGGTGCTTCGAGTACCGATGAAAACTAGGGTTTCACTTTCTAAGAGTTTTATCCACTAAAAAGGTGCACTAAAGGTGCCAAAGAGTTCCTTGGGCTAGGGAACACTTTTCTAGATGACTTTTGGGCTGAAATTCCTCTTCAATAAAAATCCCTAATTTTCTTGTACAACAACAATGACGTTTTTATTTTTCATGTGAAATATGCTCTCTTTAGCTTAGCTCTGATACCATGTTAGAGTTTAAGCTATTATCAGGTTTCTTTTCAATTCAATAGATAACCATAGCATATATAGGATCATTGAGAAATACACAATCATAAGAGACACATCATTTATCCTGGGAAACCCTCATGGGGGAGAAAACCCAACAAAAACTTCCTTAATATAGATAGCCAATACAATGCCAAGAGAATAAACCAAACACTACAGAAAGTCCTCTCCAAGTAATGTGCCCCTCTCTCTCTTCCTTCTTCTCCAACTGCAGCTCCAAACTTGCGCTCTGGATGATCAAGTGAGTGAGTGAACAAATGTGGCATTAGCCTCCTTTATTTATACAATATGGAAGGTGTTGAAAGGACGTGTCTTTTCACTGGCAGGGCCAACTTCTCCTTCTGGGTGGTTATAAACACTTTAATTAATTATGGGGGTCGACTTCTCATTATGCATATTACATATAGGGTTTGACCAATCTACAAAAGGGGATTTGGTCATTTACAATTCCCGACATGATCAATTCACAAAAGGGGATTGATCTAATGAATAATACATCAATAATAAAATAGAATAGTCTTTGCAGTTACAATATTTCAACAAAGGGTAGTGTATCTAAGCCAGAAATCTCCTCTAGAAGGCCCGCACAGGGTTTTCTTCTCAAGTGACCCCCAATAATACGCGCATTCACTACATTAGGACCAACAAAGTAGGGTTAGTAACTTTTTTGGCCTTAATGCGACCTCATGATTGACCCTTGTCTTAGAAGGGCTTTCTAGGACAAAATGCAGCAAGTAGATTTAACTCTCCCTATTCACAAGATGTTATTGTTTGTTTTGATTCTTTGGAGAGTATTCCTAACAACCTATACCAAATATCTATACCCGAGATAATGTTGTTGTAGAAGAGTATACACAACCTGACTTGGAAAGCTAAAGAAAAGCTATCACAAGCACAATCTTCAGAAGAATTCTTCATACATAAGCCATCCTAACTCTTCTCATGAGAGATCCCTCCTTATATAGAGTGAAGAGGGATGGATGAAGGGATTAGGATGATCCCACTAAATCAGAGAAGCAAGTGAGATCCAAACTTATCGGAGGCCACCTCATCCTTTCAAAGATTCCATTCTAGAACCTTCGATAAATTCCTCTTTTTCCTTTATTTAAACATCGTTGCACCCTCAACACTGAGCAACCTACGACAATGTCGCAAGCTAGTGTGGTGCATCCTGCGATGATTTGGAATCATCACACCCTTAACATTGGGCAAGGTGCGACGATCCTTCTTTACAAGGTTTTTCAATAAGGAAAAGATGATTCCATCTCTCAAGGAAAGTCTTACTTCTTCAATATCTTTCAATGAATACGGAAAATGATATTTCTTCTAATAGGTGATACAAATATCATCAGTGGTCACGAGGGTGACAAAAATAATGTGTAACAAGAGGATTATTTTCCTGATGAATATCTCTTTTTGATCAGTTCATATGATATATGGTATGGAGACATCATCATTTATCTCCAAACCCAAACTTTTCGTCCTGATGCATCTCATGTAGATTGTCGTCGTATTCAGTATCAAGCCCGTCAATATATTATTCTTGGTGATACCCTTACAATCATGGTATTTACTCCGTGTTTGGACGATGTTTGACATATGATGAAGCTGAGAAAGCACTAAATGAATGTCATTCTGGAGCATATGGTGGTCATATGTCTGGGTATGCCACTGCCCAAAATATCCTATGAGCAGGTTACTTCTTGCCTTCACTCTTCAAGGATTTCATTCTCACATTTTAGAAATTCTATGCTTGTCAAACCTATAATAATAAGATTCAATCTCATCCTGTTCCTCTCTATCTTGTGGTTTCCATTGGGCCATTTTCTAAATGAGGCATTGACTTCATGACATGTAACACTCACTTGTCTAGGGGGCATGGATACATCACTGTAGATGTGGATTATTTCACTAAGTGGGTGGAGGCGATACCGACATTCGATAACATCGAGAAAAATGCAACACTTTTCATATTCAATCATATCATCACTAGGTTTGGTGTCCCTCACGCCATCGTTACCGACCATGGTGTTGAGGAAAATATATGAAACGATATTACTCAAGCATTTTTAGATTCTTCTTGGCTAAAGCAGAATAGACGAGAATGTCACCCTATGTTTATAGCCATGAAAAATAAAATCCTAACTCACAAGTATTACAATTGCTTAGGCTAGTCTTTTTTACAATTAAAAGCTTGTTGGAAATTCATTTAAATATGATTTTCTGAATAAAATAGTTGTTGAAATAAATGTAGAGACAGAAGTAAAGAGACCAAGATTATAATCAAGAAAGATGAGACATAAAACAATTGTTTATTTCATTCCAATTCATCAAAGAGTCATTCCTTTTACAAAATTTCATGCAGAATTTTCAAACCAAAGTCAAACTTAGACATCCCCGATGGAACATACAAAAAGGTATCTGACAGAAAATAAAAAAATGAACTCTAAAAGATGGATCAACTTTCCACATATTTCTTCCCACTCGACTCTGCACAATAGCCTTTGTCAATCATGAAAACTAATTCACAAACAAACAAGTCTACACAGACTATCAAAGATAGATCAACACCTCTGAAGAACAAGTGTCTGAATGATATAATTCAGCCCTGAATATTTTTGTCTATAATAATACCCTCCTATCATAAAAAAAATTAGTCTTGTGATAAATTAAGGAATGAATGAAAACTGAACTATCTCAGCATATACTCAAAGAGTAAACCTTAGTATGCTTCTCCATCTATCCTCCTCTTGTTCCTCCCTTTCCTTTTCCTTTAAGCAAATTAGAATTGGTTGAAGTAGTTGAACCACCTCATTAGTTAAGTTAACTAAAAACTCAACCAACTTTTTAGTTAAGGGGGGAAAAGTAATAAATCATAATAAGGGGTTTAAATAAATAATAACTAGTAGGCGGGACCCCTTGTGACTCCCATTTAGCTCTTAACAATTATAACATAACTAGTCAATTAAGCAAGAACATCTCTCCTTGTGACTCCCATCATCGCATGCACATTTTGACAATTTATCTCATTTATATTTGACATTGTTTTCAAAAATGCAATACTCATATATCCAAAAATAAAACATGCTCTCCAAATTTTTTTGAAGTCAACTGTCATCAACAATAGATAAAATAAAAAACTCAAAATCCATATTTCCCACTCTGAGATGCAATATTTCCTTGATTTTTGTTGTCACCCTTTGATTTTCCTGAATTTTCCTTTGGCTGCACTGAGCCTTTAGGCCTAATATCATTGATCACGTGAGAACAATCATCCCTCAAATGCATCCAGGAAGACATGGATTTATCAGAGCCATTGGAGGGTGAGGAAGGGGCAACAATGGATTTTCCTTTGTCAAGGGCATAGTGGGCCTCGGTTTTCAACCTTTTGCTATCATGAGAGGATTAAACTGGTGAGTGAACAGGTGCATCTTGGACAATCAGGTTAATAGGCGGGGGAGCAGGTAAGGAAAAATTGGGCCAGCCACGATGTTGGGAGACTTCCTGGTGGACAATCTCTTGACATCTGTCATTTTTGGGAACCTCGGGTTGCAAGGACACATGAGGGGGCATAGGAATACTTGAGGCTTGTGGAGCTTGGAAGGGAGTCCTTTTAGGCCTAGGTTGGACCACTCCTTGCCCAATCCAATTGAAAAATATGGCCTGAAACAACTAGCCTAACTCTTGCGAGTCAACATCAAAGTGTATGGAGAACCTTGGCCTTCTTGGGCCTCTGTTCCAATTACCTCTCCCTCGGTTGCCTCTGCCATGGCTACCTCGGCTGAGAAAACTCATTCCTGCATGCATGATGGATTAACAAATATTGTTTTAAACAACCATACATGATAACTCCTTAAAACTATGAAATATATTTTGGCTCAACAACATATCAGGCTCATGCAATCCAATCCATAAAAATTGTTTAACTATTTTCAATGAGTAGGGGGTGAACAAAAGGTCCTGGGATTTGCAAGGGGCTTGTATTAAATGAAAAAAAAAATGATAAAATGAAGGGGAAAGAAACACGGTTACTACTCAAAGACCACAACAATCAACTGTAATGCAACCAAAGAGAACACCACTGTAATCCAACGACTTTAAACTGCTTCAAAACATAATTTTTCTTGACTGTAATTAATTTTAGACTAGGGAGTGAAAAATGAATGTGGGAAGGCGAGGGGGATGTAATTAGCGGAAAGAAAAATAATGGTAGGGAAGGAGAGTGATTATTGTTCATAAAATTAATTCAATGATCCATAAAACCATTCTGCAAAAGGAAACACACCAACCAAATGACCACTGAGACCCCAAACAATTACTATGTACCATCCAAATAACTCTGTGCATTAACTTGCTCAATGTTCATAACCAAATATTTAACACAATGCCATCAAACAAGACAATATGCATTCTAGAACAATCTGTAGGGGAGATCTGTTCCTCTCATTTATCCCTTCAATAGTTTAAAACAATTCCTAAATGCATAAACAATCACTTATTTCCACTCCGTTCAACATCAAAATCAACCGCTGCTCACAAATTATTTCAATCATCAAATACAACTCAAAGGTCGTGCTCAATTATGTCTTTTAATAATTAAATTGCAATGAGGTTATAACATCACAACACCTGTGCCTACCACTGTTAAAATGATGATATCCATTTAACATACATAGTGGACAGACAACATCATAATCCATCTTTAAATTGCAAAGACCGTGACGTGCCATTTAAACACACAGATAACAGTCACCACTTCAACTCACGCCATGTTGTGGGATACACAAAACCATTCGACCAAACACAAGTGTATTTCTGTGACTGTACATGTCCAATTTTCTTTGACTCTAAACATTCAAAATGTTGTATTATCCATCCAATACAACGAGGCAACAACAACAGGCCCAATTTCACAACATAAATCGATCAAAATGTAACAGAACTATATTTAAAATCTTGTGACCTTCTCTAATGGCGCAATCAAATACTATCTATAACAAATAGAGTGGATAACCATGTCATAATTACCACGATGCAACATGCCCATTTGACAATTTTAAAACACACAGTCACAGTATTATTAACTCAACCTATCACACTGAGCTATCAATCCAACACAAGGAGGCAACAACAATATTGCTCAAATCAATCAAACTGCAACCAAAACCATACTGTGTAATAGCTTGTGCCCATCCCTGATGACACAATCAAATAACCATAACATATATAGTGGATGGAAATTCCATAGTCATCATGATTGCAATAACCCATTTAGCAATTAAGAACACACAATCACAATAGTCATTAACTCATGTTGTAGGGAGGCCACACATACCCACACATCATGCATGAAGCAATGCTGTGAATTAATCAATTAAAAACAGTGTTGGGTTATCAATTCAATAAACACAAGGACAACAACCGCGTATTTGATTTAACAAATCATCCAATTAACCATGCTGAGCTTAGCCATCCAATTATAATAACAATCACAATGACTAGATACCAAAACCAACACCACTGTCACATAATCAATGGGGTGAGGTAGTAATCCACTCTGACTACAATACACCACCAATCCATAACTACCAATAGTACACGCGATAGGCCATAATGGTCTCCTCTATCAACACTCAGACTTGAGGAATCAAGGGTTTTCTCTGTGGACCAACACAGAGAGGCTAGAGTCGAATACTCTTGATGGTGAAAACCACCGGTGCACACACATGGAATACCACAATTGACTTCATGGACAGGGTGACAAATATCGTGATAGGAGAAGCTATGAACAAAGGAGAAAGGCTCCATTTTGGCCTTGTAATGATACTTTTCACACCCAGGGTGTAAACCTCATGGCTCTCTCATCCAACCAACTAACCATGCTGAGATGAAATGGAGATGAGAAGAAGAAATATAGCCCACTACATGACCATTAGTAGCAGGAACGACCCAATACCCAAGTGAATAATGCGCAATGACACAAGGCGTTTCAAACCCATTAAACCCCATAAAATCCAAGACTGGGTATGGGATATGAATGCGTGAATACAACCAACCATTCTAGACCAACGAAACCCTCCAACTAAAACCAACAAGGGTGATAGAGAGCGTGTATGGCTGCTAACACTCAGGACGACCAATAACACTTTGACTCCAAATATTATTGCAGTGAAAGACATGAACGATTCATTCCAAAAATCAAAATTTTACACAGTTTCCATAATTAAGGAAAGCACAAACCCATACATCTGAGCCAATATCTATTTCATAACCAGAGTAGACTCATGGATGGAAAAAAAAAATACATACCTATAATCAAAGCACCTTAAAACACAAGTTGGTTGAGCGGTTATCCCTCTGCTTGAAATTCAAAGCATAACCACAACAAACACAGTTGAACAATATCCGATTAGGATGGTGGCCAGTGGAAGGAGTAAGGGTGACATGCAGTAAATGTACATCGCCTCCATCCCCAGTCCATTAATTCCTTAGTACACGCCAGCAAGCTTCCCATTAACTCAATTAATTAAACCATGTATCGAAACCATCACCCACTAAAATCAATAGCGCGACCCATATCAAACTTATGCCATAACATAAATCACCACTTCATATAACTCAATGAAATCGCATAACTATTATCTTATTTCTAGGGTTAACAACAACCATTTAAATTTCAATGCATGTAGAGTAGTATATTGGCTTATTGCTAGGGTTGACAACAACCATTTAAATTTCAATGCATGTAGAGTATTATATAGCATAGTTTAATTACTTCCCTTTGCATTTGTTTACATTGCTTTTGCCCCTTTTCCAACTACTCTTTAGTATTGTTACTAACATGTCTATTGTGTAGGTGTTAAAGTAACGAGTCCAGGAACAAATAACAATAGTAGCAATGGATAACATAGGCAATCGTAACATGTGATTAGAGCTCAGAACAAAACATAACATGCCTTACCCAACATTCACTTGTCGCACATAGAACCAACACATAATTAGCCCAATCCATCGCCAATAAGAACTCATCAATCATGTAAGCAGTGTTGAACAGTGGCACAAACATCAAATAAGAGCCAAATATTATCTCCCAATCTACAAGGGGGTCCCACCTACTAGTATTATTTATATGTTAGCTTATAATAATAGACTTTAGCAATACTTTGCGGGAAAAACCTCATTGTGATTTTAATCGTCAACACATGGCACTTATTTTTACAATTTTATGATGTCTGAGCTAACTGATAAGTTGGGTTTACGGTATGAAAACTCAACCCTTTATTATCCACAGGCCAATGGACAAGTTGAAGCAATCAACAAAGTTTTAACCACTATGCTTCGACGGATGGTAGGGATTCATATGTCAAGTTGGCATACAATGTTTTTTTCGAGATTATGGGCCTATCAGACATCAATTAAATCTGCTACAGGTTTCACACCTTTCCAATTAATGTATGGTATTGAAGTCGTCTTGTCGATTGAATGTGAAATTCTGTCTCTGAAGCTAGTTGTCAAACTTCTCCCCAACACCAAAGTCGAGGAAGAAAATCTGTTATATTTAATGTAATTAGACGATACTTGTCATGATGCTACGTTAGTAATAGAAACCTAGAAGAAATGTGTTAAGGATCAATATGACAAACATGTTAAACCTCGTGTGTTTTCTGAAGGCGATTTGGTTCTCCTTTATGACCAAGATCGTGACCTGTTGGGGGAAAGTAAATTTGAGCCCATGTGACATGGTCCTTATATCGTTAAATGAGTATTAGACAAAGGGGCTTACGAGCTGGTTGATTACGATGGAATTCCTTTGGGTGAACCCAAAAATGGGCTTTACCTAAAGAAGTACTATGCTTAAAATGTTTTAAATGAGTTCTTTGTACTTTAATGTATCATATTCTAGTGTGTTTTTTGTCATTTCTTTTTCTTCCCTCGAACTGCTTACCTTGCCTTCTTCTTGGTTTCCAGATGTTGGCGTTCTCACTACCTTATATTGTCTTGCGTCTTCTGCATGGGAAATCTATGCACCTACGGACGAGTTGATAAGTCTACATGGTATTTTCCTGGGCCATGCAACAAATAACATTTCGAAGTATAGTACGATCATTGAGTTATTGGTTGTTATCACTGAAATTTCATCCGCACGGTTACAAGAACTCAACATCATCAAACAGTAATGAAGTCATTCATGGCCCCAAATTAATCTCACAGCATTCAAAAAAGGAAAAAAACAACTATACAAAGTAGTGAAAAATTGAAGAGCGCTTTGCAAACATTGGGCGCGCGTGCACATGCACGGAACAGGAACGTAGAAAGCACGCATATGCGCACGATGCGCGGATGTTAGCATAAAAATTCGTACACCTGCTAAACGATGCATTTATGAATGTGGTCGGCCTCCCAACCACTTATGGTTCAGCTCCCAAGCTGATTTGACCTCCAAATCTAGGATGGATCCGAATGGTGGGTTGGTCAAAGACCTAATAATGCCCTAAATGGCCTCTTTTCACACTACAAAGCAGTTACACAATAACCCAATGCAATTCTATAAAAAGCCATGAATGCACCTCATTTTTTCAAGGAATTCAAAGTAATGTTATGCTGCCTATATTGTTTTAAGGACTCCATCCTTGACAAGAACACATTGGCACCATTTCATTGGGAAATCCATCTCACCATTGAGTGGATTTGCAAAGAGTTCTTTCATCACCATTTTCATTTTCTTTGTTGTAAGAAGAGCTACTAGTGAGGGTCCAAGAGCCTTCCCTTGGAGGAAGAAGGGACTCATAGTCCCCTTTCTTCTTGGTGNTTTGTTTTCATCAATAGATCAAGCCTCAAACATTGGTGACATGGGTCTTTTTGTTCTTGTTATCTCTATGTCCCTATGCTTATGATTTTAGTTTTTATTAGATTAATTCTTAGTTATAATTTTTTTTTTCTTTCTCTAACTCTTTTCTCTACAGTTGTCCTGCTCAGCAGACCCAACTGAGCTTGCAAGCACCTCTTATTTTCTCACCAATACCGCTGACACTGTAGCGCGTTTTTTCTTTAACCATGTCATATCCCGCTTTGGAGTACCCCTCCAACTCGTTTCCGACCATGGGAAACACTTCGAGAATGAGATCTTCGTCGAACTCTCATCTCGATTAGGCTTCTCTCACGAGTTTTCCTCACCATATTACCCTCATTCAAATGGACAGGTTGAGGCAGTTAACAAAGTCCTCAAGACCATGTTACAGTGCACGGTTAATAAACATAAAACCAATTGGCATCATATGTTATTTTCTGCGCTATGGGCTTACCGAACGGCTGTGAAAACCGCTACTGGTTTCACACCATTTCATTTAGTCCATGGGGTCGAGGCAACTCTTCCCATCAAGTGCGAAATTCCCACCTTATGCACCACAATTGAGCTATTACCTGACACTGCTCCAATGGAGCAGCGCTTGCTGAAATTGGAATCTCTGGATGAAGATTGTCGATCTTCCTTACAGAACAACAAGGTAGCTAAAAAACGATCCAAGGCTACCTTTGATCGCCATGTCAACCTTCGATCATTCCGCGAAGGCGACCTCGTCCTAGCTTACGATATCGCTCATGATACCTTCGGCCATGGAAAATTTGAATCACTCTAGCATGGCCCATACATCATTCAACATTGCCTCACCAAAGGCGCATATATCCTGGCCTCTCCTGAAGTCCTCTCTCTCAAAGAACCTGTCAACGGGTTGTATCTCAAGAAATTTTATGCTTAAAAGTAGTCATTCTACTTTAGGTTATCTCTTTTCTAGCGTTTTTAATCTTTTTTCTCCTTCCCTCACGTCTAAACTATCCTTTGTGCTATTGACATATGCTTCCTCCACTAGCCTACCACATCGGTTACGTCGACGGCGCCAGCCATTGGACACAAAATCTCGCTTCGGCTACTTGGGCTCTCTACACCCCCTCACATGAAATGATCCATTCAAGCGGCATATGTTTGGGGTCAGCAACCAACAACCAAGCCGAATACACTGTTGTCATTGGCCTCCTGGCCAACGCCCAACATCATCATATTCGTCACCTTAGCGTCTTCCTCGACTCTCAACTAGTCATTCTCCAGCTCAACAATGTGTACCGCGTACGCGATCCGTGCCTCTTTCGCAAATACCTGCAGGTTAGACTGTTATCTCGACATTTTGATTCCATTACATTTACACATATTCCAAGACAATTGAATCAAAAAATAGATTAAATACCTAACATGGTGTTAGATTGGCATATATCACATCAAGCTACACATACATAAACATATCACAAAAACCTGTCACAGCATATATATAGAATGGACGTACTCAAAAAATCAGCAACAAACATGTAGACAACATTAGGATCTCAAATATGTATACTCATGTATATATAAAGGCCCATTAGGTCATCCGAATGTTTACATACAAAAATACATGTATCCGCAGGCCAATGCAGCACCTCGGTACAAAAAATGGGCTCACCAGCCTATATACAACAAAAACAAGATATACATCATGCACCACTCATGGTGCCTCTATCGCACCACCACCTGCTCCTCCCTTAGGCAGTGGCGGCCCACCACTACCTGCCCCAGGCGGTGGTGGTCCACCCCCTACAGGACCCTCCTGCCACGACGGCAGGCATCCACTCGTCATAGCAGCCAGCACTACTGCTCGTCGCACTATGGACCGCCATGGTGGCGGTACCCCCACACACTGCTCGCGCGCCTACGCTCTGTGCACCTCTGTCTTCACTAGGGGCTGCGCATTTGAGAAAAATTTCACATTGTAAGTTGTTGGGATGTGGGGAAGGCCATTTGCCTTCTTAAAAATGATGTCAGGCATGTTTTAAAGCAGCACCACACTTAGTCCCCTCATCATATAAACGGGTTAGTCAAACACACATAGGCACTTAGGAGGATAAAATCAATTTCCCTTCTTTGCTTTTTGCCACATGGATGGCTTGTTTTGACTTATAATATAAGGTGGAAATCATTTTTAATCACATCTAACTTACACCGGGACTAGAAGTTGAATTACAATCGCTTAGTATGCTCTTCTCTCGCGCCTTCAAGCGACCTTGAGAATCAGAAAAAGATTGTGAAACGATTTCATCTCCCTTAAACAAAGTTTAAAACCTTTAGGAGAGGACCCCTTCTTGGGACCCCTCTTAGTTTTCTTTTTCAAACACATCTTAGTATTGTAACGGGCCCATACATGCCCACATGCTACAAAGATAGGATAGTGTTTGAAATTTTGTTTTCTTAGATCAAAACACTAGGGAAGTTTAAAGGTTTGTAACGGGCCCATACATGCCCACATGTTCAATCTAGGATAGTTTCAAAGCTTTTCTTAGATTACATCACAATAGGAAGTTAAAGGATAGTAACAGACACACATGTCCACATGCTAGCTTCCTAGGGCTTTTTGAATTACGTAAGGTTGTACCAAAGGCACTTAGTTAATTAGGTAATCAAACTCTTGTAAGGACCAAGCGAAGTCCACATGCAGCAAGGTGACATCTAATTCACTAAAAAATTGGCACACTTTCATTCACACACAAAAGTCACTTATCACTCAC
>ML787623.1:635880-647743 GCA_009831015.1 Picea engelmannii
TTTTCATCAATAGATCAAGCCTCAAACATTGGTGACATGGGTCTTTTTGTTCTTGTTATCTCTATGTCCCTATGCTTATGATTTTAGTTTTTATTAGATTAATTCTTAGTTATAATTTTGTTTTTCTTTCTCTAACTCTTTTCTCTACAGCTGTCCTGCTCAGCAGACCCAACTGAGCTTGCAAGCACCTCTTATTTGTTCACCAAGGTGACGAAAGAGGTGCAACATTGGCTGACACCATTTCATTTGGCATCCATCATCTAATTGTATGACTTGATTCTCAACTTGTGGTGCTACAATTAAGCAACATCTATTCCATTACAAGTCCTACACTATTATGGGTATACTTGAGAATTCGCCTCTTGCAAAGGAATTTTGATTACATTGAATATCAACACATTCCTATATATCTAAATACATTAACAAATGCTTTAGCCAATTATGTTTTAGATAGACAATTGCGCAATTTATAAATCCAACCACAAACACATAAAGACAAGTAAGCCGATAGAAGTTTTTGTATTATAACGCAAAAAGTTACAAAAAAGTGTGTCTTGAGACCAAAATATCGAAGCACATGGCTTCATATACATATATATCATGGATTCTTCTCATGATAGAAAACTACTGCTCGTGCTACACGACAGAGTAGTCAACCAATAGATGTTGAAACGTCAATAGTACAATGTTGGTAACGTCGACTAAACTCAACTACTGTAATGTCAGGGATGTCCATAGTCAATCCCTCTAAATTATTCTCGATCTCCTAGAGATCATCAACCTCTACTCCTTGACCTGCCACTACACCTGCCTCCGCACGTCTCTATATTAGAGATGAACCTGGAGGTCTAAAAGGTGCCACATTTGAATTTTGAGAGATTTTGATTAGTCTCAGATACATAACATAAAAATTTCATAATAAAAATGCCAAAAACAATATATAATGAAAAAATCTTTTTTACCTATGTCTCCCTAATGTGCACCCTCAGGTAGTACGAAATATGGATCACCACGAAAATCATCCCCAACATAAGCGTAATCCTCGATCATGATGAGATGATCTCTCAACCATTGGAAGAAGGTACGCCCGTATGTAATAGTTGGGATGCCACCATGGCGTGCCATCAAGTCGACCCACCTCCTCATGTGAGGATCCCGTGGAGCAAGCACACCCCAATCTAGATTTTGAAGACGCAAAAGTGGGACCCTTTCTAGGAAAAATGACACCAAAATTGATCCGTACCCAAATTGTTTTAGCCGACTAGTCCTACACTTTGTCAATTGTTTTTTCATATTCTTGAGGAAGTTGTCACATCGGTTGAATGCTCGAGGTTCTGTGCACTCAATGACATATTGAAATTGATTATGCAAAGCCATGTGTAGAGCTGCACTTCCTACCACATGGGTAATAGTGAAGAGTATTGTCCTCAAAGATAAGTTGAGGACGTTCTTCATGGGAACTTTCCCACTATGTTTCTCCGTACCAACCAAGCAGTATTGCACGACATAGTTTTCCATTGGCTCACCTCCTCCCCTGTGTCCCGATAATGACACTCAAGACCCATGATGAGGAAAAACTATCAAGAAATAGATGACGTCAATATCCAAAGTGAGCGTATGCACTCCGAAATGGAAAAATTGTTCATTCACGTCCCACATTCAGACTAAGTGCTCTAATAGAACTAATTGGGCCCTCATGCCCTGCACTTTAAATAATTTAAGAAATATTCACTCCTCGAGTTCCATAACTATGTTGGGGTCATTTCCCGCAATAAAATATTCCTCTTCATGTTCTCTTTCCCACCATTCTAGCATTGTGAACCGTGGAAACTCTGCCAAAGAACATTTAAACATGAGTTAGTTAATTGAAAATCTAAATTTGTTGGCTTCCCTAGTTCATTTATACATTTTTCTTTTTGAGTTGTGATCATTGTAGGATGAAGGTTTAGTATAGTGCAAAATCATCACACTTCATCCATTTAACCCCTGTGATGATCCCAGATCGTCGCAGTTCCCGATATAGAGAGCTTGTGACGATTTGGAGGTGCATTCCCCTTTGAGAAATTTTCCATAAAACTCATAAATCACCATAAAAATTGAATAAATTTTCTATAGAAAGAGAGAGGAAAGGGAGAGCACCAACCTCACGAAGATGGCTTGAAGAATCATCCAGGAATCGCGCCATAATAGTCGCTTTAAAATTAGGTAAAAATGGGGGTTTTAACACTAGTTTTGGTGAATTACAAATGGAATGGTAAAAATGATTTAGTTTTTGACTTATTTAAACCTATATTACCATTTTTTGACCTAAATTAAGTTATTTTTCACCTATGTTAACCCTAATGAACATTTCAAAGTGTAAATGTTACAGGATACAGGTTGGACAATTGGATATTTTGGCATGGATCAAACATTTTATCATTTTTTACGTGTTTTTTGCAAATCTTTTGATGTAAATATAGTTTTAAGTTTTTTTCAGTAAAAAATGTTGAGCATACTCTTTGTTCTTTCTCATGCTCGTAAATCTGAGAATGTAACCGAGTAAACTTTTATCAATTTTTCAGACTCATGAAGGTTATACGAAAAAGGAACCCCCCTAAATATGTAATCATGAAGCTCTTTTCAAACTCCCTAAATATGAAAAGATTGTCGAGAAATCTTGCTCTTTTCATGCTCGTTAAGTATTTGAATAAAATGTATGTTGAGTGGTAGATTATCTCTTTCTCGGTCTCATTAGACTACTTTACAAAAAATGACATTTTGGAGTTTTCTTTAAGTGTTTTTTAGACTCTCTAAATATAAAAAACCCTTGAGTTTTCTTTCTTTGGACTCGTAAAACAAACATCGAAAGGCCCATATGGGACTGAACCACTCCTTTCTAGGGTTCGTTAAAAATACTCCGAGGGACTCATTTGAAGGATGAGCTTACAATTCAAGAATATGTTATCCTCCTCAAGCTTGTGTAAAAGTAAAGAGGTACTCGCCAAAAATGGTGGGGGGGAATTGGGAAAGAAACATATATTTGTATTTGTGTTAGTGGCAATAAGTCGCTCTTGAAAATGACACCCCTTTTCATTGTTGTATCTGGGTTAGGAAATCCATTTGTCTCTTGTTTGATCATCCACAAGTCTATATATTGGTCCTCCTTGAGCCAATGCTGCCAAGAAAATTGCCGTGTTGTTTATATGTTCAAGAGACATTCAACCGAAACGTCTACACTATCGAGTCAACCATCTGCACTCCTCAAACTCTTACCATGCCGGCCTTCCCTGTGTCAATCCTGAATCACTTTATGCTCTGATCTACTTCAAATATGTTACATTTTTTGTGCCATTGATGGGGGATACATTAAGGCCCTCATGTGATGAGTCTTTTTCCTGTCGACTTCAACTCATTATCCATGAATCTGACTTAGAAATCATTTAGTACCTTGGAGCCTACATGCATCAATGGTATGTTTCCTCGTTTTCAATAGTGGGTTCACATCATTGGACCCTGATTGGAAAATTCCATCGAAGGTTTGACTTCAACTCATTAATTCATATTCTTTGGATTGTACTAGAGTACCTTGGGGGTCATTGACATTAATGATGACTTCCCTCACACTTGTTAACTATATTCATTAATGACTAGTAATCAAGTGGTCTACTATGTTTGAATCCAACACCTGTAATCACATGGATAGATTCGTACTTCATGATGATAGAAATGAAGACCCTGGATACTGTCACATGGATCTAGGTTGCAATGGAGTATTCATGAGTTTGTACTGACACATAGATCCACCATGTATTTCTCATGCCTATGTTCAAATTTGAGTCTTTATAGCATATATACACAATGTATTTCTTGTGGCTATGTTGAATCATAATGATGTGGATCCACAGTGTATGATTGGTGGCCATGATTCACTTGACACTTGTGCTTATGCTCACTTGTATTCTGAGTATGGGAATGCCTACCTTAGTAATGGTATATTATTATGTTGATGCTTGTTTGTTGACATGTTTTCGACTGATGTGCTCCTTGTTCTTGACACACACACTCTACAAAGTATTTCAGCTGTCATGCTTTTCCAACTTCATACTTTGGGAATAATTTTGTTACACATTATTTTCATCACCCTTCTGACCACTGATGATATGTGTATCATCTATTATAAGAAACATCAGTTCCCCTCTGAAATATATTGAAGAAATAAAACTTTATCTAAGAGATGGAATCATCTTTTCCTTATTGTAAAACCCCGTAAAGGAGGATCGTTGCACCTTACTCAGTGTTAAGGGTGCAGCATTCCAAATAATCACAGGTTGCACCACAGCGGCCTGTGACATTGTCGCGGGTTCCTTAGTGTTGAGGGTGCGACGATGTTTAAACAAAGGAAAAAGAGGAATCTCTTGAAGGTTCTAGAATGGAATCTTTGAAAGGATGAGGTGGCCTCCGATCAGTTTGGATCTCACCTACTTCTATGATTTAGTGGGATCATCCTAATCCCTTCATCCATCCCTCTTCACTCTATATAAGGAGGGATATCTCATGAGAAGAGTTAGGCTGGCTTATGTATGAAGAATTATGTTGAAGATTGTGCTTGTGATATCTTTCCAAATCAGGTTGTGTGAACTCTTCATCAAAATCATTGGAGAAAAGATGTGTGTGTTGAGGCAAAGGGCCATCGGAAGGGACCTTGCAACATCAAGGCATAGGTTGTATTCTCCACTTTCATCAATATAATACATTAATACGTTTATTTCTTATAAAAGTGTCTCCATTTTTATTGCATAACTCCTTGATCTTATGCATAGTTTTCATTGGAATATATATAGCATTGCTCTCTCTTTGTTGGTTTGTGTTTCTCAACATATTTGACATCCCACAAACCTTGAGATGGAGCAAGGACAATACTAGAAAATATCAAACAACGTTTAAATTATATGTCGTTTATCCCTCATTGAACTAGTATACATTACGATGTAAATCCAAGGATAAGTTTTTATTCTGTCATGTTTTGTTATAATTTCTTGTTGAAGTTAGGGAGATTAGTTCGTGTCAGCACTTACCAATTTGTCCAGTAACAGTCTGCCAAGAAGGAAATGATTCAATGCTCTTTTATGGCTGTTGTTTTAAATGATTTAATAAGGAATTTGTTGTCCACAATTAGCACATATAAAACTCCATAAAACATAGAATACCCTCTCTAGGATCTTTAACAACCTATAATGTTGATCTAAACTTCTAAGCATGCATGGAAATTGACGAATAAGTTTTTGGTCAACATGACCCTAGAAAACCCCCCATGGGGAAAACCAGTTAGAGATAGATGTATGTATTTGGAGATCTCAAAGAAAAATTTACAACAAGTGAATACACAAGGAACCTGATACAATCCAAGCTTATCCACAAGCTTGTAATGGAGTCCCTTGAAGCTTGTGCCTGCTAACCCTTGAATAATGCGCCCTCTATCATATGTGCCTGCTAGATAATGTGTAGTGCCCCCTTGAAGTTTCTTTCTTGCTTGAATATGTTAAGGGTGCAAGGATTCCAAATCGTCACAGGCTGCACCATAGTGGCCTGCAACATTGTCGTAGGTTCCTCAGTGTTGAGGGTGCGGTGATGTTTAAACAAAGGAAAAAGAGGAATCTCTCGAAGGTTCTAGAATGGAATCTTCGAAAGGATGAGGTGGCCTCCAATCGGTTTGGATCTCACCCACTTCTCTAATTTAGTGGGATCATCCTAATCTCTTCATCCATCCCTCTTCACTCTCTATAAGGAGTGATCTCTCATGAGAAGAGTTGGGCATAGGTTGTATTCTCCACTTTCATCAATATAATACATTAATACATTTCTTTCCTATAAAAGTGCCTCCATTTTTATTGCATAACTCCTTGATCTTATGCATAGATTTCATTGGAATATATATATCATTTCTCTATGTTTGTTGGTTTGTGTTTCTCAGCATATTCAACATCCCACAAACCTTGAGATGGAGCAAGGACAATACTAGCAAGGATAAAACAACATTTAAATGGTATGTCGTTTATCCCTCATTGAACTAGTATACATTACAATGTAAATCTAGGGAGAAGTTTGTATTCTATCATGTTTTGTTCTAATTTCTTGTTGAAGTTAGGGAGATTAGTTCATGTCAACACTTACCAATTTGTCTAGTAATAGTTTTCCAAGAAGGAAATGATTCAATTTTCTTTTATGGTTGTTGTTTTAAATGATTTAATATGGAATTTGTTGTCCACAGTTAGCACATATAAAAATCCATAAAACATAGAATACCCTCTCTAAGATCTTTAATCACCTACAATGTTGATTTACACTTCTAAGCATGCATGAAAATTGACCCATAAGTTTTTGGTCAACATGACCCTGGAAAAACCCCCATGGGGAAAACCTGTTAGAGATAGACGTATATATTTGGAGATCTCAAAGAAAAATTTACAACAAGTGAATACACAAGGAACTTGATACAATCCAAGCTTATCTTCAAGCTTGTAATGGAGTCCCTTGAATCTTGTGCCTGCTAGCCCTTGAAGAATGTGCCCTATCTCATATGTGCCTACTAGATGATGTGTAGCTCCCTCTTGAAGTTCCTTTCTTGCTTGAAGATGTAAGCAACCATTTTTTCTCTTGATTTTCTCCCCCACTCCAAAAATCCACCCTCCAAATGAAGGATCCCACACTCTAGTGTGCACCTACCAAGCTTGATGTGCACCCTCCTAGTGCGCACCCTCTCCTAGCCTTGTGCCCTTCATGAAATCTTGCACTCCAAGGTGTAAATCCTTCAGCTATGGTGCCCTTGTCACACACAAGTATACCTCCTCCAAGCTAGAGCTCTCTCCAAGTCTTGTGCACCCTCCTCTTCCCAAGAATGCACCCAAACCTCCAAATCCTCACTCATGCACCCTCTTCTCCTCAAGAAATGCACCCAAGTGTTCTCTTCTCTTCCTATCCTTACTCAACTCTCTCAAGTGACAAGTGAATCTCATATTTTCCCTATTCTCTCCTTTAGCCTCTCTTTGGACAAACCTTAAAATATCAATGGCCTAGATCCAATCTAGTCATGTCTAATCAATAGGTGAGATTTAATCCTAAAATCTCACTTAGGAAACCCACTTTCCTTAGTTTGCTTTATGTCCTTTAACTCACCCACAAAGTGAATTAAATGTCACTTTAATGACTTAAGTGACATATTTCTCTTTTGACTTAAACTCCTAAGTCAAAGTGAAATTAGAACATAAAGTAAAGTAAATGAGGGTAATAGTTTCCCCCTTTGTGTTTAGAGACTCACAAACACAAGGGGACCACTTTCCAAGGTACCCAAATCTCAACACACCCTCTCTTCTCCCCTGCATGTGGATGCATTCCCTATTTAAAATCCACTTGTCTCTCAGCATGTCTCAGTCACTTGGACTTGTAGTTATTTTTAGCCTCTCTCATGCATGTGGATGCATTCCCTAGTTAAAATCCACTTGTCTCTCAGCATGTCTCAGTCACTTGGACTTGTAGTTATTTTTAGCCTCTCTCATGCACCCATGCGCCTTACCTACCCCTTTTTCTTACACTTAACTCACCATTCACTCACTTTCATGGTTCCCTAACCTATAGGGCACATCCCTTCTCCTCTCTTCATGCACATTAACTCCATGCAAACTCACACTCTTTACCTACTTCTCTCCCACATACACTTGGACTCCAAACTTAACCTCTCATGTGTCCTCTCTTCCTCCCTTGGGATATGCACCCTCACTGGTTATATATTGGATGATTTTCATTAGCTATTGGTCGGTTCATTGCAACAACAACATATTGTCTCTCATTATTTTCTCTCTTATTCTCTTGTCTAGTGGCTCCTCTTTGAGGAAAGTAATCATTGTACTGGTTGTAGGCTATTCAAGTGTGGTGCAAAGAATCCTCGTGTAACCTTCATCAATAAAGATGTGTGTGTTTTTCTTCAAACCTCGCGGTATTATGGTAAATTTGTGATCTGATGTCATTTTCTGAACTATTCATTATGGTGAATTCTAATCTTTTTGAATAGTTTTCTTCTTCTTTCCAGTCTATTATCATTGTGCCAACTCTGCAGGTTCCCTACAAGCATAGAATATTACTCTTCCTCATTGTTTTGGATTTCTTTTACACATTATCCAAGATGAACAACTTGTTGTTTTGTACATTTTATATGCAAAAATCATACTTAAATACAATAGAAAGGCGCTTCATTGTGCCTAGGGACTCCCCCTAGAGGCTAGCAAGCACTAGCCCAAATAGAGAGGGGTTTGGTTAGTGACAATTGGGGCCCTACTCCTTTAATTAGCCTAATTTTTACTCGTGTCCTAACACAATTACCAGCTCAGATTGGAGGGTATAAATTTGTGCCAATAGGTGGTTAAGAAAGACTCAAAATGGTTGTGACCACGATGAAAGTATAAAAAACAAAGCATTTCAACTTTTTAGGTTTTTAAAGGGGCGTTGGTGAAAGGAATTTTCTCAAGATGTTCCTTGTATAAGCTGGTGATAATAAAGAAGAGAGGAGTATGAAGTTCCTTTAGATTGTTCATAGAACACCCCTTAGAAACTTAAGATGGTGGATTCAAGATATATTTTAACAAGATTGGAATTGTTAGGTTCAAACGAGCTTTTAGATGATTCAAATGGCTTTGTCACTTGGGATTTTGGTAAACAAAGAAACTACATCAAAACTAACCATATAGGCATATTCATCTAGAAGTGAGTGCCATGTATTGTGTGGAGGAAACATGAGGAATCCCTTATGAGAGAGGGTGATTGGCCTATGAAGGGTTGGAGTTTCTTAGCTAGGAAATTAGCTAGGAAATAAGTAGGGGAGTCAAGGGAAATAAGGGCAAAGAGAAACACCGTTTTAGTAGATTTTTGGAATACTGTAAATTCTAGGAGCAAGGAAATTTTTAAGAGTAAGGAACTTTTCATCGTCTTTGTCAAGAGAGGAATAGTCAATGGTTTTGGTGATGTTTTATAAGTTTTGGGTGATCGAGTTGCATTTATTTCTCTGATACGTGTTGGAAAAAAGTAGTTCATTTTGGAATTGTAGTCATCAATGTTCATGATGACCATGGAATTCCTTCATTGTTGAGATGAATGAGGACTTGGAATTACAATTTTGGATTGATGAAATTATTGTTCTTAATGCAGAAATGGATTTAGAACCCTCAAATACCCCTAAAACACTAAATTATGCAATGCTTATATTTAATATTTGTGAGTCCATCCATCCAAAATGGTTCATACTAGATTTCAATAAAAAAATGTTGGTTTCTCCTCTCATTATTCATCGCATGTTTAGAACATGAACCTAAGTAAGAGAGTTCGATGAATTTTTTGTGAAAATTATTAAATTGATGGAAGTAATATTACTATTTTAATAGTTGAAGTCAATGAAAACAAGTCGGGAGATATATGTATTGCAACAAGTTGGGAGATATTGGATGTAATATTACTATTGTTAATAGTTCAAGGCAAAGAAAACAAGTCAGGAGATATATGTATTTTTTTGAGGCGGGATGATGACACGTTTTTTGAAGAAGAAAGGATTGTGATGGGAGATAGTAGGGTGGAATTTTAAGCGAAGCTCGAAGAAATGGGGATAATGTAATATGAATTATTCAACGAATCAAATCAAGAATGGAATGGGGTAGACGTTGGGTGATATTAATTCCAGTAATCATTAAGTCAAGAAACAAGTAAGTTATCCTTTTCAAAGAAATTTCATTGGAGAATGTGCACTGCACTGAGAGCAGGATTATTTTCCCTTTGCATTCATGCATGAATAAGCAAGGGAGTGCCAAAAGACATCTTTAAGAGATTAGTAAATAAGAAAAGGTTAAATGTAGATTCAATCCAATAAGAACTTCACGAACATGATTCTGTCAATCTTGAAATGAATTCTTAAGATCACAATTAAGATATACATCAAATTGGTATATGAAACCTCCTTGTTTATGAGACAAGAGACCTTCTTCCATGTACTTTTGGATTTAAACGTGTAACCTCTTAAGAGGAAATACATATTCTTAATCATTAATAATTTCCTTTTAAAGAAATGATTCCAACTAAAAAAAACTTGACATGACATTGTTCATTGTTTGTTCATCAAAGCTATCAAAATTCTTGTTATTGTTCAAAACCGTAGACATGTGTATGAATTTTGTGTTGGAAACATGCCAACGAATTTCCCATGCGGTTACATGCACATGCATGCAACTATGTTAGGAATGCGCATGCATGCACTCTTTTGTGAACAGATTGTGTAACTTGTGGATATAATTATAATCAGTTAGTCTAATTGTTTGAGAGATGCTATATATACGAGCATACCCATAGAGGTGAGAGTGCAATGTGTGTAGTGAGTGTGTGAGAGCAAGACGCAATACTGAGGTGTTGTGTGTATGAGAGGAGACGATGGTTGTATGCCTTGGTTGGTTATTGTAATTCTCCCTTGAATAAAAAAAATATTGATTACCATTACTGTGGTTTTTTCCCATATTGGGTTTTCACATAAATTGCTCTATCAATTGTGTGGTTTGTTGTTCTTGGTTTAATATTGTTTGTTTATGCTCTGGTTATTATGCTATGTTTTGCTTCCGCTGCCCAACAAGTGGTATCAGAGCAGGTTGAGTAGGTTCTGTAGGTGAGCCAAGACGAATTGTGTGCAGGTCTCCTGTGAGCGCAAGAACCTTTGGACGTGTTTTTTTGGCACATAAGGACAAGCAGACTGAAGTACTAAGGATCCCGAACATTTTTTGAGAACCAAAATGTATGATTGAATGATTTTTCAGGTCACCGACACTCCCTAGACAATTTTAGAGGGGCGTCGATGCTCCCACACTTTAGAAATAGGAATTTTTCCTAAATTAGTGCATATAGTTTGTGCACCACAAAGCATTGGAAAATCGACGCTCCCCCATCCACATTCAAGGAGCGTCGATCTATAAAAGTTAGCGCTCCCATTCAAGCACCACATGAGCACCGATCTAAAAACGATGAATTAAAGTTTTTTAGCATGGTATGAAGTTTATGGTATGAAATTCGTGGAGAATAAATTAATAAAGATGAGGTCATGCACACGTTGTATGAAAAGGTGACTATTATTATTATATTGTGTGCTTCGAGTGTTTTTAAGGCATAAGTGGGTGGATGACGTATATCCTTTATCCTTTAAAAAGGTGAATCCTTTATGTTTTAATAAAAGGTTTATATATTAAATTTTAGTATTAAGCCTTTTAAATAATTTTTTTTGGGGGGGGAATTCAATTATAATATAATAATACTCCTTCACTATTAAGAGACTCAATTTTATAAGGAGTGGTTTGGGCATTTTTTTTGCTAATGGTGAAAGTGCAAAGTTCTAAGTTTGAGGTGGAGAAATTCAGCGGTAAGAATAGCTTTGCACTATGGAAGCTTAAGATGTAAGATATGCTTGTGCAACAAGGATTGCAAAAGGCGTTGGCTGGAAAAACACAAAAATCGACAAGCATGCCAGATGAGGACTGGGAAGATCTGGATGCAAGAGCCCTAAATACTATTCATTTGTGTTTGGAAGATGAAGTGTTGTTTAACATTGCTGAAGAGGAGACAACAACGGGTTTGTGGAATAGAATAGAGAGTTTGTATATGACAAAGTACTTGACGAACAAAATCTTCTTGAAGAGGCAATTGTACAACTTGCGGATGAAAGAAGGTACAAAAATTGTTGATCACTTGAATGTTTTCAATACTTTGATTTGTTAATTATCTAGTATGGAAGTAAAGTATGAAGATGAGGACAAGACAATTATGCTACTGTGTTCGTTTCTTGAGTCTTGGGATCATCTGGTCACAA
>ML787624.1:7164-18174 GCA_009831015.1 Picea engelmannii
CGGTTTGTTGCGTCGGATTAGGTCAGGTCACCGATTTTAGCTCTACTGGCTCAGTCTCACAATAACGTTGTAGTTTAAAACTAAAATTCAAAACAAATCACATGGACAATGGACCTACCAAGTAAGTTTCCCAACACCCCATCCCAGTAAGTTTCCCAACACTCCATCGCCCAAAAGATCAAATAAAAGTTGGTTTACAGAATCTACGAACTACAGGATTAACTTAGCTTTTTGTTGATGTTGAACCCAGATACTAAAGCAACATTGTATTTGCACGCCCTTCCTGATTTTTTTTAAGCTATTCTTTCGATAGCTCTTTTAACATTTTGTAACTGTGTTTTTAAGATTTAATAATGATGTTTGGCATGTTATTAATTTAAAGATTTTCTTGTGTGGCTTGATTGTATTAACACTCTATAAATTTTACTTTTATGGGTAATGATTAATACAAACCCTTTGTTTATTGATAATTTTATTTTGCTATTTTCTATGATGAATCTCTTCAGTGATCTTCACTTTATTTAGTTAGTTAATTTAGTTAGTTAATTACAGAATTTGAACAATTATGTTTTGTTAATTATAGAATTTGGACCATCAATAATAATATGACATATATATATATATTCTAATAATAATATGACAATTATATATATATATATATATATATATATATATATATATATATATATATATATATATATATATTCTATTTTGAAATATAATGAGTTTTTTCAGTGATATTCACTTTATTTATTCAGTTAATTATTTTGTTAATTAAAGAATTTGCACAATTATGTTTTGTTAATTATAGAATTTGGATCATCAATATTAATATGACAGATTTGTTTATATATATATATATATATTATTTTGAATCTCATTATGTTAATTAAATTTCAGAGAAGAAAATAAAAGATGATTCTAACACAAATATTTTCATTTACAGATAGAGATTGACAATTTACTTGCAATGTATCTAATTATCATCCTTCTCTTCACATTGGTTATGAGTCTAACACAAGGCCTTTCATTTACACGCAGAGATTGACATTGACAGATTGACAATTTACTTGCAATGGATCTAATTATCAATTCCTCTCCAGGTAGGTGTCTACACACTCTCATTTTCTTCTTCTTTTTTATGATGTTTCTTACTAAAAAACTTAATTTTTGTAACTTTTTTTTTTTTCTATTTTTTCAGTATATCATTTGCATTTGTTTACAAATTTCAAAAATCCAAAAAAATTATGTTACAAATCAAATTCTCTAACTAATTATTTTTATTGAAATCCTAATTGTAGTTCACACTTGACAATGTATTTCATTTGTTTACAAATTCCAAAAATCCAAAAAAAAATCTATTTCACCCCTCTTAAATTTAATTTTTTACATGTTGAGCATGACTTCATACATGGTTATTGGACCTGAAACTGTTTCAAAGTATCATGTCAAAATATTTAGAAAAGTTATAAAACATTTACAAAATATTTATAAAAGTTATACTAAATATCAAACTAAGATATTTAAAAAAAGTATAAAATAATTTCAAATATTTATAAAAGTTATATAAAATATCAAGTTAAAATATTTAGGAAAATTATAAAAAAGTTTCAAAATATTTAGAAAAGTTATACAAAATATCAGATCCACTGTAACTTGTAACAAATAAGAGTCAAAATGATGGAAGTTTTACATTTCTATAATACCAACATTCAGTTGTATTTCTTAACAACAACTAGTAAATTTCTTTTCAAATGCTTAACAACAACTAGTAAATTTCTTTTCAAAACAAAGACATTTATATAATCTATTTCTTTATAAAAAGTTATAAAGTAATTTTTTATAATAAAAAATTTAAAATATGTTAATATAAATTATTATAATTTCCTATTTATTAATAAAATAAGAAGAATCGGATTTATTTTAACATAATATTATTATATCTATTTATAAAAAGTTATAAACTAATTTTTTATAATAAAAAATTAAAAATATCTTAATATAAATTAATATAATTTCCTATTTATTAATAAAATAAGAAGAATTAGTTTTATTTTAATTTAAGATTATTATATTAATAAATTTATTATAATTTTAAGTTGATTAAAAATATAAAGAATTAGAATCATTTTAATTTAGCATTAATAAAATACAAAAAAAATTAACAATTTAAATGTAATGACTAACTACTTATATCTACTAAAACCTATAATATCACTTGAATGAATAAGGGGAAAGATTAACATCCCCGCATGGGGTGACAGGTGACAGAGAAGACTCTTGGCAGAGCATGCATACAGAGGGAGTTACTACCCGCAGCCATCGTCCATACCCTCATACCATTTGAATGGCATGCTTTAACACTGTAATAATGGTAGTACGTTGCTCTACCTCTAGGAAGTTAATGACTCTTCATGCGAACCAAGAAGGGTACTTGTCGGTCACTTCGGCTTTCATGGTGCCTCCCACCAATGGTAGTACGTTGCTCTACCTCTAGGAAGTTAATGACTCTTCATGCGAACCAGGCAGGGTAGTCGTCAGTCACTTCGGCTTTCATGGCGCCTCCCACTAGCATTCAACCAACCTCTATGAAGGTAAGAGCCCTTAGGAACTCCATCATTCACCACTCTGGTTCTTCTTCTGTGTATTCTTGTTGTGGACATTCTCCTGTGGCCTCCTTACCACTGTTGGTCACCTCTCTCAGCCTCCTTCTTACTAGTGTGAATCCTCTAGCCTGGTTTTCACCTACATTCCTCCAAATTCGTTCCAATCCTTCAACCATGGCCAGAGAGCGTGGAAAACTCAAAAGAGGGCCACTGTATTACAGCTTCATCGTGCGGGTTACCCTGACCCCTCACATCTATCCCCTTCGACCAGCTCCCTCAGAAGGGGCCAAATTTGGACTCAGACTCCCCCTTCCTCCCCTCATACCCAGAACTTCCCTCCACCCCTTTATGAAACTATGCATGATTCTGGAAGTTGTTCGATGGAGGAAGAAATTCATCATCTTGAGCTGCAGCCATTAGAAGCCTCACTCGAGCCTAGCCCGACCTCTGGAGCAAGGAAGTTGCTTGGTGGAGGAAGAGATTCCCCTGAGCTCGCTCGTAGATTGGATCGCCAGGAACTCTACCCCTGGGATGGAAATGGAAGAAACTCCACCGACGGATTTTGATATGGATACGAATTTTCTCCCAAATGTAGATGGGACAATTGAGCATTCTATGCCCAATCCTCATCTCTTTTTGGAGGACCACTGATCTTTGATATGTGGTGAACCATGGAGGATGAAACTCATAATCAACGCACTCTCAATCAATGCATGAACCTCGTGTTCGAGGCCTTGTGAGATGTCCCAAAGAAAACTCCTTGTCTAACCTACAAACAAAGGTTCCTCTTCACCTATGGCAGTGATGGAAGCCCGAGTTTTCCAAATTTCTATCTTTTCTCTCTTTTTCATATGCGGAACCAGCTTCAACTTTTTTTAGTTTTGTTAAATTTTATGATCTATGGCTACAACCATGGTGGCCACGTTCTCTGATATATGACACACACAGATGGAAAGCAAAGAACAATGTACTTTTTTCATGCTTTATTAAAAAAAAATGATTAACAAACTAAAAACCCTATTTTAATTTAAATTGGTTTCACATCCTCCTCATGAGTTTCACTGAGTAAAGAAGGATGATGAAATTCCTATGAAAGGAATTTAGATGTTCTTTTTTTTATATCAAAAGTCAATATGTGAAATTCTTTAAGGTTAACCATAATGCTAAGAATCTTCCCACCCCAATACTTTCTAAACCACTTAATTGGTTTCAAATAATTTTTGGTTGTATGTGAGATCCATAAACCACCCAAACCAGCCAATTGCCTAGGCATGATGCCATTTGAAGCACTAAAAAGTCTCATAAGTTTTCTATCCTAAAACCCATTAATCAAGTCCTACAGGATTGATAATTGAACCATTGTTGTCAGAACAAGCTGTTGAACATTCATTCTTATGAGAATCGGCCTTTCAAGTACTACAAGCTTGCAAAGATTGATAGTGTAGACTCCATGCAGCGATGGATTATCCCACCCCTGCCGCCACATTTGTTCAAATGGCTATCCCACCCCTGCCACTGCACTTGTTAAAATCACATTCGATAAGAAACGATCTAAAACTAAATGTTGATTCAGCACTAATCGCGATTATTCAAAACTCGGAAAAAATCGGCAAAGCTTCCGCGAAGAGAAACTTAATAAGCACAGAAATTCTTTTTTAAAAATTCTTACCTAACTTTTTCACTAAGCCTGGGGAATTATTATTTTTTTAGGGTCCAAATGCGTTAATTTTTTTTTAAATAAACAAATAAAAGCATAATTTCACTTCATAAAAAAATTAAGTTTTTGTGCTAACCACATGTCGTACAATGTTGCGTGATATAAAAAATTAGGGAACTCCAAAATCTTATAATGAACATTCTTTTGCACACAACAGAAATGTTTCATGTGAATATAGTATTTTATGATATAAAAATAAAAAATGTTTCATGTGAATATAATATTGTATGATATAAAAAACAAGGGATTACATTAAGTTAGCCTGAACATCATTTGCGCACACAATATAAATGATTTGCATGAAACATTAACTATTTAGGAAAAATAATTTGGGAAGAAAACATAAAAGATTTCTCAAGTTTGGTTTCCCATTTGTTTTGTAAGTCTTTGAAAATGATGGTTTGTTTGTTAAGGTGGTTTGCTCAATAAGTTTTTGTAAATCTTTGAAAATGGATATATATTTAGAATGATTTGCTTTGTAAGTCTTTGCAAATCTGTATATGTTTAAGAAATAAAAGGTCTGACTTTTGAAGACTTGAATTATATATAAAATAAAGTAAAAGATATTAATAAATATTATATATTTAAAAAATATGAAATATATTTTAATATATTATATTGATTATATTATTATATTTTTATTTTAATTTTAAATTTATGAAGTATAAAAAAATCATAAATGCGAGTGAAGGGGACCTCGTTGCATTTTATTGTTGATAACGAAAGCTAGAAGAACTTCATCTCAGTAGAGGTCGTCAAACAATTGAGATTGTCGACAACACCACACCCGCAGTCGTACAACATAGGGTGGCTTTGCCAAGGACGAGATCTTTGTGTTAGCTAGCAATGTCGATTGTCATATGGCATCCAACCCTTCAAATATGAGGTATTATGTGATGTTTCCCCACCGGATGTTTGTGATGTTCTCTTGGTCCAACCATATATGTGGAAGCGCCATGTTGTTATGAGTCTCGACCCCGTAGTGTCATTGTTCTTTTGGGGGGTCATTTCTACATAATACAAAAGGTAGTTTCGACTACTGTTCCACCTAAAAAGTACCGCAAGGTAGTATCTCATACTACAAAATTTAGCTTCTTCACAATCTATTCAAAAGAAGAACAGAAGGACACTACAACCTCACCTCAAGCACCTTCTATTCAATAGAAGTAGGTCGACAAGGCTGCAACAAAGCCCAAAGATTCCTTCTACACACCATCCTCTGATGTATCTCGACTTGTTGAACAACCTCAGGCTCAATAGGTTCATGAAAAACTTCCACAAACTGAGCAGCGTGACATCTCCAGCAAGGCAACCAACTCACCAAGATTCGGATTCAGCAAACGCTTTTTCCTCTCACCCGAGAACTCAATCCAATGGAGAAAATTTATTCATAAGGAGGGAGGATTGATATAGGTGGATATCGGTGGCCACCCACCTTGTTTGACTGGCTCAAAACAATTTTCTGGCAATTTTGACAATTTATTACTTTTAGCAGTTTTTAACTTTCGAGGCCATTTTGAGGGCCTGAATGAAGGGTTTTCAGGATTGACCCAATTCATTGATAGCCAAACTAATAATTGAGGCCCCGAAATGAATCTCCTCGATGATACCTTTCCAACTTGATATGATATGCCAAAAACGGATATCGTATGCAAAAGTTATGACTCCGGGAAGTTAATGTACTAACTTACCCAAACGGGGCCCACATGACTTTTGGCACTTCATCTCCTAGGGTTAGGTTTTTGTATGTCTAGTGTTTTTTACATTCCTATTTAATGTAAAAATGCCTTCAAAGCCTCATTGTAATCATCTTCTTGTGAATGGGTGCAACCATCACATCTCTTCTCAGAGATAAGTTGCCACCATTCTAGCGAGTCTTTCACTCTGTACTTTTACAGTCTCTGTACATTTCTTTCATTAATAGAAATCGTGTATTAATGTATATATTTGTTTATGGTTGCATATCTGATACATTTGTGTTATATTATTGAATATCTGTGATATCTCTGTGAATTTATTTATTATATCTCCCCTCTCATTTCGTGCCGAAAATAATCCAGATGAATAAATAAAGGCAACAATTGTTCTGGGTAGTGTTATTGTCTAATATGTACCCATGCTATTAAATAACCAATTTGTTTCATGATATGACATCACTTACACACTATTATGCTAATACATGAACCTCCAACTAAAGTAAACCACTTCGGCCTTAGGGGGAAATACAAATATCATTCTTGAAGTGTTTGACGAAAGCCACAATTAAAAATATAGAAATTTTGGAGAAAATTCAAGTCGTAATCTTACAATGGTATCATAGCATGTTCATCTACAACTGTGGGCTCTAAGGGGCATTTAAAATAATATTTATGATACCAGAAGATGAGTAGAACATTGCCTACCAGAGAGGTAGGGGAAGAACCCCAGATCCCCCTAGGTGGGAAGAAGAAGAAGTGGTTAGAGAAGAAGGGACAGGAGAGGTAACACCATCTATCACACCTAAGGGAAAGGGAACTATGGGGGAAGAAGATGATACCAGGATCAACAGTTTTTTCAATATCTTAAATGACTTGGCCAACGATAAAAAAAAACATGATGGAAAGCATGGGGAAGTTTTCTAAGAATTCATTGGAGGGAAAAACGAAGAAGAACCAAAATGGTGATGGGGAATTCGTTGGAGAAGGCATCCACTCACGCACTACCATGTAAAGCCACTGATCTAAAAATGAGGAAGACTTGAAAAACTTGAAAATTATTGCAAGTGAATGTTATGTGTTTAAAGCAAAAGGATCAGTTTGCAACACATAAATTAAAGGATTACTTATGCAAATTACACATAGACAATAGCATAATAAATGAACATAAGCACATAAACACAACAATTGATAAAGGAGTTCACCCCTCTTATGGGCTACATCTCCTGGTCCAGCTTCCAATGGATCATTATTATTAATTTCTCAAAAAGTGCTAAAAAAAATGTCTTACAATGCACAAACTGACAAACCGACTGCTCCAATGGATTCAGAGCATTCCAAAACCCCTGTCTGGGCTCTTTTGGCACCTCAATCGGTCGAAAAATGAAGAAGTTATGCCTCCTGGAAGTTCCCCTCTTCAAGCTTGCTGTCTCTGCATCTACAAAATGCACCCTTCTTCATTGAACCTGGCTCACACGCATTTTAAAGCGTGAAAACCCAGCACCGGGTGCAACCACGCCAACGGTGCAAACCGTAGAATAGTTAAGGGCGTGCCAGCCCCTAACCACCTAGGTACCTGGGCATATAGCGCATGTGACCTCGCGCATGGCAAAAGGTGGTTAATCCGTTACCAAACCGTGTAACTCCCCGCACTCCAGGTCATGGGCATGTGGCACATGGTATATGACCAAGGGTCATATCAAAACCCCTCGCGCACATATTATACCACCTATCATATGTCATATAACAAAAACCACGTTGTATTGACACCCATGCGCATGTATATATAACATATGGTTATATGTTATGGAATAGAACCATGGGTCGGGGATAAGCCCCGACCCACCCCCCTTTCCATTTAAACAACAACCAAAATTAAATATATATGTGTTGACATACATAACAAGGCACATGGCGTAACCCAACGGTTGATCGAAGTTTGTTAAAACTATGCAGTGTGGGAGGTCCGGGGGTCAAACCCTGCGGCCTACAATACATTTTACATAAAACCAATCGGCCAACAAACGAGTGACATGTGGCACCCATGGATTGGGCCACATGTCCTCATACCATTTTCCAATAAATGGACACATGTCATCTCTCGATTCATCAATATTCAACCAATCAACATCTGCCATGTCACCATTGTACGGTCCTGCCACGTCAGACTGTACGGACTGGTACAGTCAGCATCAATTTTTTTGCATGTTTGGCTTGACGAACAGATCACGATATCTTCTCCATACGGAGTCCATTTGACAAAGTAAATATACCGCCAGAATTAGGAAGACGAGACAGACGAAATGTCACTATTTTCGTCACATTCCGAGAACTTTGAAATTTGAGCAAAATTTAATCCCCTGATCAGCCACCCCCACTTGCACACCAAATCTCCCAGACCCACTATGATTCAATTTTTGGGGAATGAGGTTGTAGGTCCATTGATGCAGGTTGATCACGATGAGCCCTATAGGGAATATTTAGAGGAGTACAGGAGACTAGGAGATGATTTCTGCTCAGCCATGTCCTTCGAAAATTTATGCAATATGAAGAGTAGAAACAGACCGACAGGGCCCATGAGGGCCATGACACAATTTTTAGTTGCAGCGTACCATTGGGAAATTCACTATTCACAACTTTGACGGAGGCTCTAAATGATTCGCTAGATCATGGGTGCTGAAGCTCGACACTTAGTTCCAGCTGCACCAGATGACAGAGACAAATGCCATTAAATATGCCACCTTACACTTGGATAATGAGGCCCATGAGTGGTGGTACCATGTGTTAGTCACTTTGGGACATGTCGAGGTTACCTCCTACCTGGACTTCACACAAAGGCTCATCGAGAGATTTGACTGGAAGGACCCTTAGCTTCACTTTAGAGAGTTGGCTTAGCTCAAACAGATAGGTATCCCAAAGACCTATATATCTGAGTTTTAGAGGGTCATTGTGACGGTATCATACATTTCAGAGGATCATCTAGTTTTTTTGTTTGTTGAGGGGCTAATGGAGCCTCTATGGCGATGGGTCAACTACCCCATGAGTTCCATCATGTCTTTTTGATCGTTTTCCAAGTCATTCAAGATATTGAAAAAACTATTGATCCCGGTATGTAATGATCCCAAGCCATTATGCAAGGATCATCATTGTTTTGGTGTATTTTTAAAACTTTTTCTGAGTGAGGTATTTCATCAAACACTTTGCTGATCTACCTTTTAGATGTGTTTATATGTGTGTATGCAACAAATAACATAAATATATAACCATGGAACATACCTCAACCATATGCAATAAGATAGACAAGCCAAAACATCTCAATTCTTCTTTATTCATAAAATAGAGAAACCTGCTACAATGAAGATGNNNATCTGGAATGCTCAACAGATGGCCAAGAAGATAGACAATAGATAAGAGCTGCTACAAAATGCTCCCGCTAATACAAAATATGCCTCCAAAGGCTGAATGAGAAATGAAGATCAATACAAGCAGATCTGAATGCCAAACTCTCCAGCTAAAGAATTCCACGCTCCAATAGAAGGATGAAACACTCAATAACTCGGCCCTACTGCCAAAAGTGTCCAATCACCCTAATAAATATGCCAACTGATAGATTGGGTGATGGGAAAAACAACCTAGGTGACCGAATCTCCAAGATCCCTCTCAATCTCTGTAGATCTGAAATCCCCACTGAATGGTGTGCCCCACTAGATGACTGAAACCCTAGATAATTTGGCCCTGCTGCCAAAAGTATCCAGTCACCCTAATAAATATGGAAACTGATAGATCGAGTGATGGTAAGAACAACCTAGGTTACCGAATCTCCAAGATCCCTCTCAATCTCTGTAGATCTGAAATCCCCAACTGAATGGTGTGCCCCAGTGAATGACTGAAACCCTAGATAATTCATCCCTGCTAAAGGAGGCCTCCAAGTGCTCTGAAACTCTCCATAAATATAGATCAAGACACTGCAAGTCACTAGGCAAAGTCTCAGGGTCAGATCTGAAGTGTAACCCCTCCAAACGGACTAGATCTGGATCTCAAAAACGCCCTCCTTCTCTTCAATTCGCTCCACTGCTCAAGAAATAATCTGAGTCATAAAACTGTCTTAGAAAGAAATAGCTCTTATGTCCAAGGCCCTGCAATGAAAACCCAAGTGATAGAATCCTCAACGGCCCTACCAATCTCCTACAACAAATCTCTCTCCAAAGATGGTGCATCCCTCTTGCTGGAATCCCTCAACTGGTGCACCCTCTCTCTATCTACACATGAAACTGATGTAGAATCCTCCTGCAACTGAGTAGATTTGGAACTAGAATGTTGTGGGAGAGTATTGCATCTCCGATACCAAGCTTGGGGCAAGATAGGTGGAATCTTTCACCACCGAATCGTCCTCTAGGGTTTGTTATGTCAAAACCCTCAAAACCCCCAATATTGGGCTCACTAGCTAGAAGCCAGAAATCAAAATAAGATCATACCTGAATGATGAGTAGAGGCCCTTGCATTCCTTTTTTACTTTTTGGCTCACCTTGTCCCTCCCAAAGTGACTTTCATTTTATTATTATTTAATTAATTAATTAAATCACTTTAATTAATTAATTAACCTTTTTACCTCTGAAAATCTCCTTATCTCTCCTTGTGGCTTCCCTGGCCACTGAAAGTCACTTCTAGCCATCCCATCCTGTAGTATTTCTCCTACCGATTCCAATGAGCTATTACACTGAGAGGTTCCTCCAAGTAATGTGCCCAAAATGCCCTCTTCAGTGATTTTAATTAACTTATACCTCAAAATAGTCAAAATCACGAAAATCGTCAGAATGGAATGAAACCAAATCCAACCTGTGTGGAATGGATCATAATGATGGAATATGATGATAAATGACAACTGGACCCCACAATGCCTCTCAAATACCCCTGTACTCGCTATAACATCCATCTGGCTACTCTGGTCATCATAAGTCTCTGCCCTGTGATGATGTCCCAAAGTGGGGACATT